>JAFIRS010002988.1:0-165334 GCA_018342105.1 Gonioctena quinquepunctata
ATTTCTTCAACTGGGACAGAAAATACGATTGAGCATCTGTAAACTGATTAACAAAATTTACGGTGTCGCTACTTATCATTTCAGATCAGGTTGGGTTGATGTTGTAAGGTTAGAAATGATATTTCAGATATTTCTTTTTTTTTTTATTTTACAAGCTTTTATTTAGTTTCACCCATCCGGTTTGTCTGTCTGTAATCAAATCTTAAAAGTTAAATTTGCCCTTTTTATAGATCCCCAAATTAACGCGAAATTGGGCAGGTGTTCATTTTTTCCTGACAATACTTTTGGGAATTTTTTTTATTAGAAAATATCTACGGGTTGAGTTCCCAAAAATTGTTTAATTTCGTTTGTTTTCCTTTTCAATAAGTACAAAAAGTACATTCTTTTTCGTGGCCTAGAACACGATTTTCTTCCCTTTCGCCAAGATTTCAGGACGGTTTCCAAAATTTACAGTGAACCCGATAGATCCGTAATGAAGACACCAACCCGGTTTTCGTGAATCGTTTTTTTCCGGCATTTCAAGAGCAAACCCCCATTTCTTAAATGTATCTCCAAAAAGCCAGACACAGCGTTAGAAGAATAGTTTTTTGCGGACTGATCTCAAAAAAGTGGGGAAAATATTCCGCAATGCCCTTTTAGACGCCCATTATGTTTCCAATCATAGTGTATGTTTCCCCAGTTCAGATTGCCCGTGGCCAATATAGTACCATTGTATCCTTGAGAACTTAACAATGGGGAACAGCCATATCTCGTGAACTTGAGTTGGGTGGCTTTTTTCCATTCAGATGTTATGTCATGTCACTGTCATGATATCAGACTCACTGAAAGTGTATGTGTGTTAAAAAAACCTTTTTTCAAAAAGGCCTCTATTGCTGAACCGAACAACCCAATAGTATAACGAACAGAACATAACATGGTTGCAGGGGTTTTTGAAATCGCGTTGAGAGGTGTGCAGAAAAACTCGCAAATACACTATTACTTTTAGTGCAGCGGTATAGGAAAACTGGGGAGTGTCACAAGCTGGTCTAGAGCTTTACAGTTATTCAACAACAACAACCAAGACCCACACAAACAACATACCAACCAACGAAGGAGGCGAGGACCCGGGGAACGCTTGCCCCAACTAAACACCACAGGCACCACCAAAATGGGGCCCAACGAGGATAACAAAAACGGCACCACAACAGTAAACCAGCAACTGTTGGCACTATCGAGAGCGCTCAAGAAGCAACTTCTGGAGCTCTTCAAGCAGAGTCAGGCCCAGGAAATCTTAAATGTTAAAACCTCCGAAAAACTCAAATCTGCTCCTGGAATATCAACAGCGCACTCACACGCAAGAATGAGCTGCACGAATTGATATCAGAACACAATGGACGTCATCGCCATCTAGGAAACAGCACTGAAACCCCAGAAGAACTTCCATCTTCCAGGGTTCACCTGCTACCGGACAGACAGGCCCGGTTGTCGCACCCGCAGGCCTCACCCTTCTAGTAGAACTGACCTCGAACAACACGAGGCTGAGAAACCAGAGGGAAATATCTCGAGGCAGAAGCATCGCAGTAAAGTGAAAATCAGACGCATAGGAATGCCAAGAATCATTTCAACGTATATCCTGCCAGGGAAACATACAAAGAAAAAGACATAGCAGAACTATTTCCAGACCATCACCCAACTTTAGTCATCGGAGACTTCAACGCGAAGTCACAGACATGGCACTGCAGAAACAACAATCCACGAAAGGGCCCAAACCTGGAGAACCTACTGGCCGACTACAACCCACATCAAATAGTAGCCCCTTCGAACCCACCTACCACGGACTAGCAAACCAAACACCAGACATCCCAGACATAGCACTCGTACAGTCCATCCCCGCCAACACCGAGATGGAAGTTTTAGACGAGGGCTCCCCAATCCCCAACCCAATCCTACTAACAATAGGGGAGGGGACGCGGAACCTGAGGAACCAGCTACCAGGAAGACGACCGACTGGAACCGATTCAGAATCATACGACTCAGGACACATCCACAAATACACACAAAGACGGACCCCGAGAGAGCAACAACACAGTTGCAAAAATGCATCCAGAAGCCATAGAACGCAGCTCCAAGACCACCCAAGCAACCAGGTTCAACTTCCAACTAGCACAACTCCAGAGGTTAGGCTTTACGGAACGCCGCTTGAAAAAGAGATACCAGAGGGGCACTGGCTCCCGAAGATAAGAGGAGGGAAAGAACCAGGCAGGCGGCAACTGCGGCTGGAACTCAAAACTCACCAAACACAGCAATGGACAAACAGGGGTGACAGAAATGAGCACAGAAGACAACTCTGTATGGAGAATGCAGAAAGTACTTCGACAAGGCAGAAGGAAACCGTGCCCGCCACTCCCCGGAGAGGAGGCCTGGTCTACACTGACAACGAAAAGCAGAAACTTTTGCCGACGCTTTCGAACGCCAGTGTAGAGACAACCAGGTCAACCAAACCGACGGGTGGAAGACATGGAAACCGAGCCAGTCAGATGTCAGGAGAATAAGCCCGGATCAATGATGCCGAGCGTCCTTGAACCAACTTCGCCAGAAGAAATCAAGGAATCATCGAAACCTTGCTACCCGCAAGGCACCCGGACCAGACCAAATTTCGAATAGAGCCTTGAAGGCACTACCGGGGAAAAGGAATTGCTGCCTTGACCAACATTGTCAATGCAGTGCTTAAGCCCCAGACACCCAGGGAAAAGAAGCCACGGTCATCATTGACCCCCAAACCCCAACAAGAACCTTGATACCGAAAAACCACCGACCCATCAGCCCACACCCTCGATGAGCAAGGTGGGGGGAACCCGGGGTCATCCAGAGACGTTTGGGAACCACTCACGGAAGAACTCAACGTCCTACCAGACGAGCAGCGGTTTCCGACAAGGACACCTACGGAAATGCAGGTCCTGAGGATAGTGGATTTGCCGTAACAGGTTTAAAAACCGGGGCAGGGGACACCACACGGGGCCCTTTTTATTCAAGACGTATCAAGGCCTTCGATAGGGTCTGGCACGATGGCAATCACCAAATGACAGACCTCGGATCCCCATCCCATAGTAGGCTGATAGACCCTTTCTGCGAGGAGGGCGGTGCCAATGAAAAGTTGGCAGCGTCCCGCAGTGAGGACTCTAAAAGAGGATTACCCAAGGCCAGTCTTATCTCCACACCGTTTTTATCACGGCGGACTTTTCAAAGCCTGCAACCTTAACAAGCTGGTGACCCCCGGATGACACAGCCCCTAGTGGCCAGATCGGTGAACGCACGAACCCGATGCAAGATCAAAGGACAAGCAGTTGGTTCAACCTAGGGAAGATCGAGATCAACGCGGAAAAAAACCAGGCAATACTTTCCAGAAGGCGAACAAACCGTCGGGACACGTCATCATGAATGACCAACGGATCCCATGGGCAAACGGGCCCAAAAACCCTTTGGGAGTCACCTTGGACAAAAGATTGACATTCAGGCAACACGTAGCCCGGGAGGGGAAAGCCCGAAGAACCTCTACCCCCTTATGGGACGCAGTAAAATGGACCTCCAGAAAATTGTCCTCATCAGGACCATCCTCCTCCCCGCATGGGGTCAATGCCCCAAACATTGGGACCAAGATCCAGCTATTCTTGAAGGGAGCCAAGAATGGCAGTGAACGCCCCCAGATACGTCCCGAATAGATTCATTACGGGGCCCCAAATTCAATCCGAACTTCATTAAAGGACCATCTTGGGAACCACGCCACCGCGACTTTTCCGAAGACGGACCCCCACACGAACCCGGTGATTCAAGACACCCCACGCGAACCGGACGATCCCGGGTTTTAGAAAGGAAAGTTTTTTGGGGCCCCATTCCACGACCGTCCACCACCGAGTAGCACCCGGGGGTCAGGTAGAACAATCAACACAAAACACCAAAGACCAACACACCCACATCACACCATACACTTTCACACCCATCAGGGCCCATAAACCACCATGCACACAGCAAAGTCAGGTACAAAATTGTTAATAGGGGCTTAAAAACACTCAGGGCTGATTTATACCACAGGGCTACGATTTCAATTTCGCAAAAGTGCCATTTGGAGTTGAGGACCCCAGGGGGAGCCCGGGGGGGATAAGGGATGAAATCCCACATATAACATGAAGGGGGTTTACATCCATGGGCCTTTAACCTTAAAAAGGGGATGGTGTTGAGTTATTCAATAAGATTATTGCAGATATCCAGAAAAAAAACTTTTTAATTTCAACTGCTGGTGATAGTAAATTGGGTTTTTTCTTGCCAAATTTGATTCATATTGTAAACAATGAAAATCTCGTGTTTCAGCATTTTAAGATCTTCAAATGAGATCAACCAGGAGAAACCGTAGACCAATTCATTACTTCACTTCGATAATCAGCCCGACCTGTGAATTTGTTGGAAAGATGTTCTCATCAGAGATAAATTGTACTTTGGGAAATTTGTGATCACAAAATCCAAGAAAAAATTTTTGCAGGAGTCAGACTGGGGAAAACTATTCAAATATCCAAAATTTGAAACAGTGTTTTTTTAAAAAAAAATTATGAAACCATTTCGGTCGATGCTATAAACCTAATATAAAAACCCGTCAGTGTCAAGGTTCATTGCAATGGATGGTAGAGACAAATTGTGGCAGAATAGTGATGCAGGTTCTGGGCCTGTTGGAAGTACTGGGAAAATCTGGAAATTCAGATGACGAAAGTCAGGTAACACTGGGAAAAAGTTAAAAATTTTGGGGGTCACATCCACAAGGTAAATCAGATATTATAAGATTTTGGGACGCTGCAAAACAAAAAAATTATCGAATAAAATTTTTCCAATCAAAATATCCAGAAATTACGGGCAATGTGTTTTGTGACGATTCGAACAGTGATAATAACCTTCAATAAAAATATTCAGTCAGACTCTTTAAAAATATTTGGAATGAAATGTAAAAAAAAGTCGTCTTACGATAATATAATAAAAAAATTTGGGCAGGGAAAAAAAAAATTTTTAGAAAAACCACGCAAAACGTTTGAATTAGTTCCCTTCCCTATAAAAGGATATTGTTCGCAAATGTTTTTCTGATAAAATCAAACTTATCAGAAAGAAATATTTGCGAGGCAATATCCATTTATGAAGACTACATGGTGTCAGTAATCATTCAACGTTCTGCGTGAAACAATTTTCTTATGTCAATCTACAATGTTTCAATTATATTAATTTTACTAATGAACGACTTTTATTGATACTATACATTCATTTTCATATCTTATTCCTTCATAGGGCTTTTTCTTTCATCATTCCTAATAATATTGTTTGGACTATAGCAAATACAGAGGCCAATTCAGTTGAATGGTTCAAATATGTGTATTTGAAGTCGTGGGATGTCAAACCAAACTCGTAATAGTAGATAGTAAAGTGAACATTTTCGAATTTCAAAGGCTTTCCAAATGCTCGATATAGGCTTGCATAAATTTATTAAAACAGTTCAGATCTTTCATCATATTCTAGACATAAAATTGGAAATGATTGGTCAAATCACTTTTGGACTGTCAGAATAATGATAAAAAATAATTGCGTGGTTTTATACTTACGGTATGAATGAAACTTCATTTCGCATTGTAGGCATTTAACAAAAATGTTTGGAAAAATATTCGATTTAGAATTATTGAAATCGCATTATCAATCTTAATTTTTATACTTGGAAAATGGGAATGATTATAGCAATAACTAGGTCTCAACTATATTCATACGAAATAAGTTAAATAATAAATTCAAGCACTCAAAATTGAAAAACATACATAAACAACGATAAGCACCAGCAAAAGTTCTAATAATTCTAATAAATTCGGTATAAAACTATGTTTACTCCTCACTATGTTCACTCCTCAATCTTTGTTCTTTCTCTATAAGCACAGCTCTGTCAGCGTTATGGCTTTTACGGCGTAAAATTAATTCATCGTCATTCATTTTACACTATTCTTGGCTTTTCCTCATTTGAATCAGTTTTTCGGACTCACTAGCTGTGTCGTTGTTTATCAAAGGAAACAAATAGCAATATTTACATTAAACACTGATAAAACAAACAAATGGCAGTAGACACTGACACAAATGAGTAATAGTCTATACACGGTCAGCTGATGCAGACCATCTTACGAGTAGAGCGCCTTTCGCACACCTACTCCGCGGCCTGCGTCACGCGACATCACGTAGATGGACGAAAAGTTCGAGACGATGTAATAAAAAGTTTCACTTTACAAGACTATATTATTCTATGTTTCTAATCAATTTAGTTAATCAAAATTTACAAACCGTGTGTATTGAATCGATGACCAAGATACTCTCTCAGTGACATAAAGAGTATAAAATGTTTTTGGGAATCGGAAAAGTTCAAAACCTTCAAGATTACTCTTTAACAGAATGCAGTGCCAAGTGTTGGCTAGCTCAAAAATACCACTTACGTTGGGGACAAAAGTGACAAAACTAGATGTAATAGTTTCGGACGGAATCATCGTACCTGTATCGAACCAACGGACTGGGTTAGTAATTGTCGTTGTACCTAAATCTAATGGCAATATACGAGTGTGCTGGATCCTAGGGCATCGAACATTCATATAAAAGAAAACTATTTCATATCCAACTCTAGATTTTTATTTTCTGAAATAGCGGGGGCTCAGTTTTTACGTTGGTGGATGCTTCGTAGCTTTCTTGCAAATACCATTGGACTACGAGAGTTCCTTGCTATATACTGTACAACTCCTTCCGGTAGATACCACCGTTATCAAAGGCTACCCTACGGTTTTATCGTCTTCATCAGAAATTTTTCAAAGATTCATTCATGAAATCCAAGATGGTTTTGTCTGGAGTAATTGGCTTATATCGATGATATTTTAGTTTTCGGTCGAACTCTTCAGGAACATAATGATAACCTGAAAAATATCCTTGAAAAATTAAAAAATCCAAATTTTGTGTGACGAGCTCAAGTTATTAGGTCATATCAATATCAGGATGGTATCAGTCCCGATAATACTAAAATAAAAGCTCTAAAGATGTAAGTCTTTGAAATAAAAAGGATCTTCAACGATTCTTTGGGATAATAATGTAGTCCATTTGGTAAATTCATTCGAATTTGTTAGAAGAAACTAGTTTACAACGAAATCTTCTAAGTAACTATGCAGAGTGGCAATGGACAAATGAAAAATGTTTCACACGACTGAAATCTCCGTAACTATCACGCCTGTCTAGCTTATTATAACCCGAATGAGAATCTGTTATTATCAGTAGATGCAAGTCCATTTGGACTTGGTTCATATATCTCGCAAGAAGGAAATCTATAGAATATGCATCTGTCTCACTAACCTCCACTCAATAACGATACAATCACATTGAGAGAACTTTAGCAGTGGTTTACTGTTGTCAAAGATTCATTACTACACATATGGACGCAAAATCATCATCCAAAGTGATCATTGTCCCCTTCTTGGTTTACTGAAGAAATCTTTTGATGATTTATCACCACGTATCAACGTCTTGCATAAAGTTTGAGATATCGATCCGAATTACGGTATACCTGGTAAGAATTTATATATACAGAAACATTAGTCGTGAACCTATGATGAATACCATTGACACTGACTATTTAGATACCAATTTGAGAGTCTATAATATTATTTCAACTTCCACAGGAAATAGGAAACGACTTTGAGATTCTACAAACGAAGATTATACTCTTCAGAAAATTAAATTTTATGTTAGCTGTAGCTGGCCTTCACATAAGAGTAATAAATTTCCTATGGTTGAATAATCTTGGTCTATCAAGAATAGGGGTATATTCATAAAGTATCTTGTTTTACAAAAAACGGATTATCATTCCTGAAATGTTTTGAAAGCTGAATTTCTTGAACCTATCCATAGAAGTCATCAAGGTATCGTATCTTGCAAACGGTTGGCTCCAAGAATCAATATATTGGCCAAGGTCATCAGTACGAAGACTATCTTTTGTAGATTTTATGTTTAGAGTCTATTTTTAAAGTCATACAACCCATAATATTCCACAGTCTTCCTTGGTAGAAAATGAATTGATTTCTGAAACAGTAGGAATGAAGAAAATTTCATTGTTGTTATTGATTCTACAGAAAACTCATAATTGTGTGTAGAGTAACAAAACTACTGAAAATGTCCCCGCCTCTTTTCAATGTTTTAAAAAAATGGTATTCCTTTAGAAATTTCAGCTGACATGGACCACCTTTTAATTCTTATTAATCCATTCATTTTTGCTAGGAAGTATGACATCAAACTCACAACTCACAGTCCCTATAAAGGTCCGTATGACTAGACGTGCCCACAAACTGTAGAAAGGATTACTGGTAAAAATCTAAACAAGATGGTAAGGCCATTTTCGTCAAATTTTAATTACACTATTACACTAAAGACAATTTGCCGTCTCTCCATGTCAACTTTGATGGGGCGGAAATTAAAACCTTTATGTCTTAAAAATTGTTTTGAAACTCAATTCCCCAACAAAAAGGTCTTAAAGAAAACTTGGAACAAAACAAGAAAAATTGAAAAATATTTATCATAATTCAACGAAAGTTCTGCTTGGTAGTGAATCAACGTGTTAGTTCAAGTTGGGAACAGAAATAGGAAATCCCGGAAATGCGTTGAAGCAGTCAGGTGCAATGATTATGTGAGAATTGATAGTGGGAATTTGTCAGAAATCGTTAGCATTTGAAAAACTGAGAATGCCATTACTCAAGCGATATTGGTTCTGAATCGAATTTCCTCAACAACTCCAAACAAAGACTATCAATTGAACAAATTGTTATGACGAAAGGAATTCAGAAACTACAGATGATTTGGAAAACACTACAATGAACAAAATTTCCGAAAACATACAGGCAGAACTGACAGAGAGAAGTCGCCGTGAAAAAATGTTCTTATTTTGGTGTTCCAGAGTCAAATACAACTGAGGACTCGAAACAAGTTAAAATACTCTGGATGTCATTGATCCGAAAATTAATGAAAAAATGATATCTATATTTCGTCTTGGTAAACTCAGGGCGGACGGCAAACCACGACCAATCGAGTTGAATTCCATTCTCCAGATGATGCACTGTACATACTGAAACGTAAGTCATATATACCACGAGATAAATTCAATTTCTACGTTGGTATACTTGCCGTCAAACCAGACACATCAACCTAAGGAAAGAACTGACGTAGACAACAAGGGGAAAGATCGCTCACTATATGAAATATGTAAAACGTCCCAAATAATATCTACAACCTCAAAAGGACCAGGTATGAGAGGGTGACTCACACCTAAGGATGAATGGAACAAAATATCGAAGCCTGAGACATTTACGTTGGTTTGAGCCTCGGAAATAGCAATAATGTTCTATTATATTCTGGAATTGTCAAGGAATGAAAATATATCAAGATTTCATCAGGGACCGACGGATTTTTCAGCTGTGAGACGTGGTGTTCCAAGGCTTATTAAAATCTCCTGATTACTTATCGGCTTTCAATGTTATAAGCTCTCCGCGCTAAAGAGAAGTCAGTGGGCAGGGCAAGTGGTGGACAATGCATCTTCTATAAAAAGAGCTCAATGTTATTGTCTTTGATAAATCCCCATGGTGCATATTCTGCCTTCGGACTTGTCATGAACAATCACTTATAATAGTTCTGTTCCACTTCAAACCCTTCCTGGATATCTACTATATACTAAAACTTTCCAAGTATCTCTATCGGATATTTGTGGAAATATCCTGACTCACCGATTCTCATTGCCAGTGACTTCAATTGTAGAGTTGGTAGGAACAGGCCGAATACCAAAAGATAATAATATGTAATGTTTTATTCACTAGAAGAATTACAATGAAACATAGAAATATATAAGTAAATAAACGGAGTAAATCACAAACAAAAAGATGCTTGTTTTATGATTGATAAATTAAATTAAATTAAATTGTACCTGATGAGGGACCACAGAAGCATCAAATACTTGTATGTGGCTAATATGGTTTTAAAATATATAATTGCGAATGTCGCTGTTAAAATTGCTTAATCTATAAATATTTGAATCTTAGTGTGTTGTGTGGCTAAAAATATATGAAGTTAAAACACAGATAAAATATGGAAATCAATATATGAAATCATAACGTGGGGACTATTTAAAATCACTCAATCTATAAATATTTTAAAGTACTGCCAATATAATTTAACTGGAGAGTATATTAATAAATGAATAAATTAACAGAAATATTAATATCCTTCATTTTACAGGAGTAAAATGTTCGTAATCAAATCAAATGTTATAATCTATATATAAAATAAGACATGTAAATTTTCAGTTTATAGGAACGATAATATAATATAATATCACAAAAGAAATTAAATCTTCAAAATTACTAAACCATTTACGTACGTTATTCTTACCAATTGTCTGGAATTTACTGTAGATTGGGTGTCTATCCAGTCAGTGACAGATAAGTTTTTGTTGCTGTCTAATTTCTCCAGTCAAAATTTCCCGAATTCTTTTCACATGGAATACTTGAAATAAATGTATTTATGTCCTTTTTAGCCGTGGGAGTGTTTCAGAGGTCTGTATGTTTTCTGGTAGTGCATTAAAGGCTGTTGGGCCCAAAAACTATGATCTGCCTATGGTTTTCATTGTATGTGTAACTATATATTTAGTTCTATTTACGTGTAATATAGTTTGTGGCTCGGTTTGTTGAGTTTATTCTTTTTCTTTATATTGATTCAAGACAAGTATTTTGTATAGTAATTGTCTCAGATCAAATATACCCGATTCTTCATACAATTTATCTGAACTATGGCGGATATTAGGTTTGTTCAGCATTATTTCAAAAATTTTCTCCTGAATCACACCTCTAGTGGACGCAAGGTACGTTTTGATACTCCGCTACAGAGTATACAATATGATAGGTGGCTTTGTACTAGGCTATAATATTTTTTGTTTTGTTTAAGGTCTATCCTATCTTTCAGCTGACGGAACTTATAAGAACAGTTCTCAGTTTCTTCAGCAGATAGTTTATGTGATAGTCCCATCTTAAATGAGAGTCTATAATGACTCTAGATATTTTATTTGTGTTGTTGAAGATATTTTAAGTGTGCTTCCTATTGTGATAAATTGAAAGTGTGCTTAAACACGATTTGTAGTTACAGAACGGGACGAAGTAGGTTTTGCTGATTCAAAGATAGTTATTTATGATCGAACCAGTCTTTAATAAATTTCCATATCGGCTTCTCAGCCTTTTCTTTTACTTCAATCCATGTTCCCCAGATAAAACACAGCGGTGTCGTCTGCAAAGCTGATTATTTTTGCCAGTGGCTCCTGCTTTAAGTAAGATTCGTTTATATATATATATACAGAAAGTATTGGCCCTATACTTTTTGGTTCCTTGTGGTACTCCGCATTTTATTGTTCTTTACTACTCTTAGTATTTTCGATTCTCACAATTTGCTGCTGTCGATTATCTAGGTATGATTTGAGTAATTCAAATGGAGTTTCCTCTAATTCAATATGTTCTAAACTTTTGAAATTTAGAGATTGAATGGTTCACAGTATCAAAGCCTTCGATAAATCAATAAGACTCCTATTGATGGTTTGCTTCCATCCAAAGGGGCTGTAGATGAGGTCTGCAACTGTATCACAGCATTCTGAGTTTGACTTTCCTTTTTGGAAACCCAAATTGGGATTCGGATAGGATTTTATGTTTTTCAAGATAAGAGTTCAATCTAACTTTAATAAAGTTTTCGAGAATTTACATATGTTCGTTATCAAGAGAAACTGGTCTGTAATTGGTTACTTCATCCTACATCCACTTTTTGAAGTAGGAGTAATAATTATTAGTTTCAGCATAATGGGTGTCCTTTTTTCTGCTTGGTTGAATATATATATGTTATAGGCTCTGCGATGTATTGAGCCACTAATTTCAATTTTTCACTCGTTAAGTCATCAATTCCAGGCGCTTTATTATTTTGAGTTCCTTATTATATTTATAACTTCTGTTTTTGGTGGTTGGATTAAGAAATATAGAGTTTTTCATTGAAGTATTGCTTGAATTTATTTTGATGTCCTTCTTATTTTTGCTTATGAATTCTGCTCCCATATTCATGTAGGTATTATTATTGAAAATGTCTACTATTTCAGTCATATCATGAGTTATATCTCCGTTTCTTTTTTTATGTCTGCTGTCACGTTTGCTATGTATTACGTTGAAGAAGTCTGAACTCTCACAACACAATTTAATATTCACTTCCGGTCGAATCAAATGCTCGAAATGATTATTTCAATTTCAAGTAAATATATTACATTAAGTAAATGAAATCCAGTCTCAGAAAGTAGAAAACAAAAAGTATAAGCCAAAACAATATTAATTCTACAATACTGATATAATATCAAATGACAAGTCAGTCAAGTACTTTATATAAATCTATATCACAAATATTCCAATTCAACTATTATATAGTTGAAAAGTAACAAATACATAATTTTTTCTGAATAATATCTAAACAAGAGAGAAAATCGTGTATGAATAATTTACCCTTTGTAGCTACTTACTTTCATTTGTGAAAAAGATAAATATTTCCTATAAATTTGCATTGAAGATATGTGAAGCGGTATAATTCAGTTTCAATCAAATATTGTGCAATTATATTTCATTGTTACTGTACATTACAATAATTAAAATAAAACTGTGAATTCTCATAAATTCCTCAATTTAAGTTAAAATTCATTGCAACCATAGTGATAATATACTTTTCACTAGTGATGGAAAACTGTTATATACCTAATACTGGGAATTTAGAAAAATATTATGTGAGTTTTATTTAAGCACATGATTACCTATATTAATAAGTAAAAGTCAGATAAGAAGGAAAAATTATTAAAATATTTTCACAATTAGGAAAACATGAACTTGGTGTGTTTTATATTCCTTCCACCATCAACTGAGGGATTAATAAAGAGTTGAGAAATAAAACAGAAAAAATATGCAAATGTTTCATGGTTTCTTTCATAGTTAAATTTGGTAATTAACAAATAAAAATGTGACTCACTTCAGACTGGGCACTTTGTAAAATCCATATTTATCAAGCAAAAAGTACCTAGTCAAAACCTTTACTTTAGCACAAATTTGCGAAAATAATATCAATTTTCACGGTATGCTATAATATTTTTTTCATGTCAAAAAACTACAAAATATTATTATCAATTTTTTGTGAAATGTTGTTCCATCACTGGATTCAGCAGCCTTAAATAAGATTAATTCTGAATTTCATTGAAGAATACCCATTGCAACAAGTTATAACAATATTGATTTTTAAATCAAATCTTTTTTGAGGATTGGCATCATTGTCAACACAAAAGAGAAGATCATTGGGCTTTTAAGTAGAAATTGAAGTCATTTTTCAATTTTCTCAAGTTATAAAATTTTAAACCAATATTATAAGCCGTATTTTCTAATTCATTAATTTTGAATATATTGTAAATGTTTACCATTTAAAAACACGAGAATAAATTAGGGGCATGAATTCGATTTCTCGGAAGCATCAATGATCTTCCAATTGTGTGTTAACAATGTTGCCGATAATCAGAATTTGTCTGAAATCTTCATACATTTTTCCATAATTAATGTTTTATAACTTTGATGTCAATAAATAATTTTCAATGCAATTTAAAGGTTCCCCTGATTCAAGGCCCTAATTCAGTGATGAAATCAAAATGCCCAAAAAAATGCTAATAATATTCAGAAACTTTATTAGCGTGCTTCCTTTTTTAGTGGGCCATTTGAAAATCAGATTTGGTATTTGTTTATCGGTTTTAAGCTATGCAAATTCATTTGCAGCAAAGAAGAAACCACAAACTTTCATTCACTTTTTTATCTTCTAATGAATCTTGTATTAGAAAGGTTCAGAGAAAAGATACCTGGTCATACTAAGTTCAAAATGCAATGTGATAAAAGGGTTGATTGAGACTTAACTTTATTGAGAAAAGTGGCAAGTTGTAACTAGGTATGGATAGTTCAGTAAAATAATTATTTTTGGATAGTGAAGGTACACTCACTGCTTACTATACTATTCAATCGATATCTATACATTATTGCCATTTTCAAATAGAAGTTGAACCTCACTACTTTTTTATAAAAACTTCTTCACATAACGAGTTAGATACCTAGGCAATGAAATAGCTGTGAGTTTATGAGGGCAGTTGTTGAACAGGCATCTTCAATAATTATAGTGACCGTGTTAATAAAAATTCCCAATTTGAACTGAATATTAGTGAAAACATTGTCCTTAGCGATTACTTTCAGAGTTCATTATAACTCATTGTTTGATACCCATTGTCTTTGTACTTCCTAAAAAAGATAGAATCGTTGAGTTGTCTTCTGAATTTGATGATTGTAAATGATGAAAATGAATATTTTTAATGTTTTGCGATATATTTCATTACGGTTTCCCGGATAACCCCTAGGTACTTTGAACTTGTATTAAGAAATTGATACAAGTATTTCAATATGAAGGTCAGTACTATAGACATTGATAATTCAGAATATCGACTGATACAATAATGTAGGAAATTATTGATGGGCTAAATAATCAACATGAAAAATATGATTCCTCCTTTGATTACATGACATTATGGATAGTTGAGACCAAGGTGTTGATTCATGTAGTATGCAATCGATCTACTATTTTTGATTATATACTGGGTATCATTAGTAGAATGTGCATAACTCACAAATTCCATAATTGCTGATATTCTAATATTTATCAATACATTTAATATGGGATTCTTTCCCTGATAACATTTTACTATTTTTTTGTTAATGATGAAAATCCACAGTAAAAACACGAAAATTTCATATCATCCCGGGAAAGGAGTACTCTCTTCATCAAAATTTCTGTTGTTTATGTCTATTTTGCTCCTTTTACATTACCATAATTCACTAATTGTTGATAATATAATATGATATATACACCACAATTGTAATCATCCGATTGGGGTTTTCATGTTCATGACAAAAAAACAATTTCAATACGGTAAACAACATCAAATTCCTAAAGATTGGTTTTTGATTTTCATGAGCACATCTTGTGGTTTGGATTTTACAAAGGGGGGGTAAAAAATTATTGTTACTCGATAAAAAATCATTTTCGCGAAAACTGTATGGTTGGACAATTCCACTGCCGTAATCAACATTAAATTCTCTATAATTGGTATGATTTTCATTACTTGACATCTTGGGTTTCTGATTTTACGAGGGATGGAAAGAATTGGCCCATGCCCATTAAAATATCATTTTCTCCCAAAACTGTAGGGGGACAAGAAAACGATTTCCTCACTTAACATATTGAATTCTTTATAAATTGCTATGAGTTTCGTAGACGCATCTTGTGGTTCTGATTTTCTGAGAAGAGAAAAAAATTAACGATGTGATAAAACCATTTTTTCGAAAACTGTGAGTTTTACAGAGAAAACGATTTCACTCAATTAAACAACATCAAATTCCCATTGATTGGTATGACTTTCATGAGGGGACATCTTGTGGTTTGGATTTTACAAAAGGGTTAGCGAATTAATGTTACTTCGATAAAAAATTATTTTCGCGAAAACTGTATGGGTGACAAGAAAAACTAGTCCTAACCGTAATCAGCATAAAATTCTCTATAATTGGTATGATTTTCATTAACGCGATCTTGGGTTTCTGATTTTACGAGGGATGTAAAGAATTGCGATGCCCGATAAAAATCATTTTCGAAAACCTTGAGGGTGACAAGAAAAACGATTTCACTACGGTGAGCGTCATTGATTTCTTTATATTTGGTATGATTTTCATGAACGCACATCTTGCGGTTTGATTTTACCAGGGGTGTAAAATTATTGTTACTCGATAAAAAATCATTTTCGAAAACTGTATGGGTGACAAGAAAACAATTCCTGTACACTAATCAGCATGAAATCTTATAATTGGTATGATTTTTCATCAACGCACATCTTTGGTTTATGATTTTATTGGGGATGTAAAGAATTGCGATGCCCGATAAAAATCATTTCTAAAAAACTGTGAGGGTGAGAGAAAACGATTTCACTACTAAACAACATCAAATTCTTATATTGGGGTTATTTTCATGAACGCACATCTTGTGGTTTGGTTTTTCAAGGGCTGTAAAGAATTTTACCGATTAAAAATCATTTTCGCGAAAACTGTAAGGGTGACAAGAAAACAATTCCGTTTACGGTAATCAACCTGAAATTCTATAATTCTTATAATTTTCATGAACGCACCTCTTGTGGTGCCCCATTGAAAAAATAATTTGATCAAAAAGTCTGTTAGTGACAGAAACATTTCCGTAGAAAACTGACGTCATCTTAAGAAGTCCCTTTCATAATATGAATTGACATGATTCCAGGTCATATCGACTGATATCATGATGATATCGAAAGCTATTGAATTCCAGATCACATATGTATGTTGAATATTTCCGGCCACAGATTTTTAGTCCGGGTGCTGATAATTGTAACAGCCACAGATTTTAATTTTCCACTACATCGGCATGTGGCTAGAAATCTATGGATACTTCACACCAACTGGAAGTTGGGTCTGATCCAACTTTTGAAACTAGCTGATATTTAATTTTAAGGTCACTCAACTCATGGGGCAGAGTGTTGCCTCTTGTTAAGCCGTAATGAACCATTATTGCAATATCATTTTTGTTGAATCCAGGAGTATCCACGAGTTTCCTTCTAGCAAATGAAGCATGGAATTTACCAGTGAGTCGACTGGTGTCAATATCAGGTATCCCCTCAAAAATTGATTCTTTATTAAAGTCCATCTTGAAATCCTTAATAGATTGATAGTAAGTAGCAAACTGAAAAGACAATAACAACACAGATTAAATTGACAAAGTTGTTGACGAGCCTTACCTGCAACCTTTTTTTATCGAAGACAATAAAATTGTAGCAATAGGAAATATGGGACACAGACCACAGAACGCACATCTTGTGGTTTGGATTTTACAGGGGCTGTAAAGAATTGTTGTTACTCGATTAAAAAATCGACTGTCATCTGTCAAAATGCCATTTGAACCTTAACTCAGAAGAACGCCGCTTGACTTCCGTTGTTATCAGTTGATATATTGTGTTGTGTATTCTCTTATTCAATATTTTCTTTAACTAAATATGTTTTGCGCTACCAACTATTTACATTTTTAGGCACAAAATCACCATGAATGGCACATGACCAAAAAAAAGTCATTGATTTGGTATATAAAATTGGCAATTTTCTATACAACCAAAATCAAACTATTGCCATTGGAGAGGCATAGGTTTTTTAAGTTGGCAACTAGTGCGAGACTATTCAAACTCGATTTGACCTTCAGTTGAATAACTTCCCCCAAACTGCGCCAATTGTGGTTGTTTCAAGAATATGGATAGATACTATTTCTTATAACCCAAACATATTCAACCTAACTTTTAATGTGATTACTCTCAATAACAATTGAAAATACTACGACAATAAAAATATTAGTACATCATATGAACGGAGACAGATTAAATACAGTTGACAGTTCGAAGCATCTAGCGGTAAAAGTTTGAACTGTGGGAAGTAACGATGCTTAGGTCCATCAAAGGCGCCAGGAGTACGTTTTTGAAAGAAAAAATTTGTCAATGTAGCTTTCCACCTAGAAAGCTCATCAACAACCTAGAAAATAAAAATGTTTGATGTTTTACAATTCGAAATTGAAAACGCCAATTTTTTCATCACATTCTAAAACGTACTCTTAGCGCCTCTGATGGAGGTATTATCGTTACTTCACACAGTTCAAACTGTCACCGGTTGCTTCAACTGTCAACTATATTTTATCTGCGTTCGTTTATATGTTGTATTAATATGTTTTATCATATTTTCAGTTGTTACTGGGAAAAATCACATTAAAAGTGAGGTTGAATTCATGTTTGGGTTGAAAAATAGTATTGATTATCAATCTTCCTGGAACAACCACAATTTGGGGGAAAGATACTCAAGTAAAAGTCAAATCGAGTTAGAATAGGGGGAAATGCCGCACAAGTTGCCAATTTAAAAGAAACCTTCAAAAGTTCTACTTCTCCATTGGCCTTTTAATTGTATGGAAAATCGCCAATTTGATATATCAATTCAATTCCTTTTGGTCATGAAGCGCTTATATATTTCTTATATCAAATGTTCATTCATAGAGATTTTCTGTCTAAAATGTGAACAGTTGGGAGCACAACGAATATTTTGGGAAAAATATTTAATAAGAGAATACACAACACCATAGAAGTTATTGCAACTTACAAATAAACGCTGACTTTATTAAACGATTTCCAAAGGGTGTTAGAGAGTTGCTACGTCCGTTTTATAGTCATTTTAATAAAGTTTCTTTTATTTTGACATATACGCATGCGCAGTGTGTCCGACTTTGAGGATATCCTCAATCTAAAATACAGGCATCCCTTACTTTATTTAAATGAAGGCAAAGAACCTTTTATTAAAAGTTCCTTTATTTTGACGGATATTTTTCTGTCATATATCTGTCGCCAGTTGAAAACCTAAAGCTTGTTAAGCACTTCTCGTCTATACATTTTCAAAATCAAATGAAGCAGTTCCATTTGGCGATGGTATATTTTCTAACCCAACAATATTGTGAAGATTAATTCATCAATATCTTCTTTCCCCCAAAAGTATTCATTTGTTCTTCCATAATGACAATAAAATTTAAAATAAATATTATTCGATCAAAGCAGTTTACGAATCAAGGACATAAAATATAAATAAAACTTGTAGGTTTGGTTAAAGAGATCTGTTACTTTCCAAAGCCCTTGCAATAGTTCACTTTTTTTTTTTAAAAAAAGTCCATCTTCCAACTGGTTATTAGCGACGGAACGTTTCACATGAAATTACAAAAATAAGAGGAGTAACAAAAATTATACATTTACAGATTATAGAGTGCCTATGTCTTTGATAGTCCATCAGGTTGTTATTTTCACAGGATGGTCCTAAAATTTTGACATGTCATTTGGGATTTTGTGTTTAGACGATTCACAAAAAATCTTGGACAACCACTAGAAAATGTTTCGCACTCAGTTCCTTTTTAGTCTTCGTTTTTTTGGGGAATGGATATGTTTTATCAAGTATTTGTGTAAGTCTTTTTGGTCCAGCCGAAGGCGGTTTATATTGGTGGATTTTTGATTAATTTTTTGCTTGATCGTAGTAGTTTATTTTGGGATGTATCCACTCACTTTGAATAGTTCATTTTGAAACACGTTGGGATACTTTATTAGCGCATTTTTTTAATACAGTCAGCGTTTTTCTAATTTTCAATAACTCTTTTATTGCAACAAATTTTTTGGGATGCTTTATTTTGACAAGTACGTCAAATTCTGTGTGTTTTATTTTGTTTCATTATTATTGACAATGGATTTTAGGAACTTGACGACCTTTTCGATAAAGATCTTGAAGAAATATTGGAATTTGTGGAGTACGAAAGACGACCTTATACTGTTAAAGAAGGGATGAATTCCTTTGAAGAGCTCGATGATGTCGAGTTCACTACTCGGTTTCGACTTTCTAAACCCAGTGTTCAAAAATTGTCCCTCAAAATGCTAAAGAAAATGTTAGGGAATTTGTAATTCGCAAAAAAAAGGCAGGGACATTTGATGTAATCAGTAAAAGGTGAGGGAATTTCAAACAAATGGATGGAAAATTCAATTCATATTGGGTATTTCTTGGTGGTATAATGCTTGTTACATGGTTCCTATTATCTTCATTCTAGGGACAACAATGCTGAAACATCAGGAATAGGAAAGGTTGATTTGTTGAAAATACAAACAGGACGTTCATAAAATCAGATGTGGAATCATCTGCGACTGAAAGATAAACTTTAGTCACTATCTTCCATCGTCAAGATAACCTCTTGTTGGTACCTATTGATGTTGAACAGGAAACATTCTCATTAAATATTGATAGAAGATTTTTCTGTGAATTGAAAAATCCACGATTAAAATGAAGGTTATTTTTCCATAAATGTGCAGACCATATCGGATCCAATTTAAAAATTTTGCACATAGTAGCACGCTGGCCTGGGTTCCTCACATGATCAAACAGTTTTTGACAATTCCAATGTAAGGCGACGGTTGTTATATAATGAATTTCCCAATTGTCTCATAGTAGCCGACAGTGGATATTCCAACATACATATCGTAAATATTGATTTTGACGAAGAAATCCCAACCGGAAGGTGTTGTACAAAACAACATCAACAATACCAGGGATAATATAATTGATAATTATTTTAGAGGGTTAGTTGTTCAGCAATAATTTTTATATCAATTCTTTAAATAAACAAAATTTCAATTTACTAATAATGTAATTTTATTAAAATAAAAAAAAAAACAATATATACTTATATAATTAAAACTAAAACTACTCAATTAAAATGAGAAATTTACACTATGACAAAATTACATTTATATCACGGACAAGGTTGCCAAATGCTCAATTACACTTAGCCTCCAGTTAGCTACCTGTTGGTCATGTGGTGCATTGATAAACGCTATCTAATGTAACTGAGACTTTGGCTGGCGGCTAGAGATAGCTGTGGCAAAGTAGAGGGACAAGAGAAATCACTTACCCTATTCATAATGAAATAGTAAATCGTATCAAAATCCTCCAAATGCTGTCACTTTTGATTTCATTCATAAAATCAGAGATTGGTTTAGATGTGGAGTCAATTAGGAGTCAGGAAAACCTGTCATATGTGACATCAAGTGTCGGGGATCGTACACGAGGAAACGCTTCGGACCTTCGGGTGTTTTTGTATTAAAAAAATGTAGGAAATATCAAGATTTTCGAATGGAATGAAATATTAAGAGAATGTGTTCTCATTTATATAGGCATGAAATTTCAACATTTCATGATTTATAAATGATTGTTTTAGTCTTGAGAATGCGTCGAAGAGTTTCAGTTATTGACGATGGATATATAATATGGACTCCATTTTTGTTGGTTAGGTTAGGTCAATTTATTTATATTAAATTATGAAATTCTCAAAAAGAACTGGATTACTGAATCTGCAATTGACGATCGAACCAAAAAGGTCTACATTAGATTGTAACTATTCAAACTTTGGTTTCAGATAAATACATTATTACATTTTTTATGGTTCTTGCTAAGTTCTTCATGACAAGCTATCTATTCCATGGATACTTCGCTAGGATTGACGAAAATGTGATGAAAACAGGTTATTGTTGAGTGTAGTGATTTATATACTAGACAAGTTAATGCATACACAAAAAATCCCATAAAGGACTGTTTTTGTCACTATGACAGCGCCAAAACTTTGGACCTAAGTTTTCCAGGGACAAAACGGAACCTAACTTTTAAAATGGTATAATTCTAGTATGTCTAGCAGAGTTGCTAAAGATCTAAAATTCAATAAATAAATTCGCTTCCTGAAAAATCTATATTCTAGTCTGAAGGAAGTAGCGATGCAGTGTTTTGTGATATATCTAAAAGCTTTTGGCTTTACGTAAGCTTCATCTCTACACCTTCAGAGGACGAAGCTTCAATTGGTTCGAGTCCTATCTGAGTGAAAGAACCCAAATTGTTTGAACACCGATAGTCTCTCAGCTTTTGGGCAAATTAAGACTTCACGATTTTGGCAGACAACACGACTATCTTATCGGAAGAATTCAGATGTATCTTCGTAGTAAAATGACTCGTATATGTATAAATTAATTTGTATCTTCTCTGAACTAACTTTTTTCATTGTAATAATTTTTTTTTCAATTGCCCATGAGATGACAATCTTCTGACTATAAGTATATTTGATTTGGAGATGGAAAATTCTAAATATAGTGGATAATTTTTTCTAAAGAGCCATGGAACACTCTGTGATGGTTCGGAATTTACTAGCTAAAATCAAGATATCTTCATAGAATGAAACGTCCACGCTTATTTGTGAAATTCATGTGTTTATTAAAAAGTGATAATTATACTAATAATGACCCCTCCTCGTCCGATTATCTCATGCGGGTGTTACAGAAAATTAAAAGAAAAGCAGATTTAGGTTGTTTTCTCTCCTCGCCTTTGTGACATCATCTATGTTACCTTCAAAAATCAGCATACCTCAATTTCCCCTCTTATCTGTGGCATCCCTTGAAATATCGGAGAAATCAATTTGTACATTGATACATCTGTCTCGTGGCCAATGTCAAAACTATTATGTTCCCTTAAGAGATTGAATGTACGTACTGTGCAGGAATACATTCTTGTGAGCAATACATGAAACAGAAAACATGGGGTGGAACAAAATCATATGCTATTTAAAAAAAAAGTACTCACAATGGGATTTAATATCCCCAGACAATACCATCAGTAATCCTAAATTTGGGTTTCTGAAAAATTGAAACATGTTTTACTTCATATTTATATTTTTTGTGCTATAAACTTTTTAATATTGAATGATGTAATGACTCATTTTGGTAGGAATACACCATTGAAAAAATATGTTTCTCATATATCAAACTTACATTTGAATTATTTGTGCTTCGGTATCAGTAACTTTTTCAATTTCTTGGTCCTTCTATTAATAGTTTCTTCACTTTTAAAATTTCGGTTGGCATACTTTACAATATGAAATATTCTCATTCAAATGAATAATTTCAATAAATAAATTCGCTTTCTGAAAAATCTATATTCTAGTCTGAAGGAAGTGACCATGCTGTTTTGTGATATATCTAAAGATTTTGACTGTTACGTAAGCTTCATCTCTACAGCTTCAGAGAGAAGCTTCAATTGGTTCGAAGTCTATCTGAGTGAAAGAAACCAAATTGTAAAAACTGATAGTGTCTCAGCTTTTGGGCAAATTAAGAGATGTTCACTATTTTGGCAGAACACCCGACTATCTTCTTGCAAGAACTCCAATTATCTCCGTAGTAAAATGACTCGTATATGTATGAATTGATTTGTATCTTCTCTGAACTACCTTTCATTTGTCCATGAGATGACAATATTCTGACTATAAGTATATTTTATTTGAAGATGGAAAATTCTAAATATAGTGGATATTTTTTTCTAAAGA
This sequence comes from Gonioctena quinquepunctata, assembly GCA_018342105.1. Lineage (NCBI taxonomy): Eukaryota > Metazoa > Arthropoda > Insecta > Coleoptera > Chrysomelidae > Gonioctena > Gonioctena quinquepunctata. Next base: position 23,149 of record JAFIRS010002988.1, read on the forward strand.
GCCATGGAATCCTCTGTTCGGAATCCTCTGTTCGGAATTCACTAGGCAAAGTCAAGATATCTTCATAGAATGAAAAGTCCACGCTTACTTGTGAAATTAATGTGTTTATTAAAAAGTTATAAGTATACTAATAATAGTCATTAGCCTTATCGATCTTGACAGTGGGCCTTGTTCTTCCGACCAACTTCTTGGTTTAGATCCCCCTCCTCCGATTATCTCATGCGGGGATTACTGAAAAATAAAAGAAGAACTGATTTAGATTGTTTTCTCTACTCGCCTTTGTTAGTAGGGCTCACCTTTTCCGGATAAGTCATTCTAAGATAGCTGAAAGCAGCCTAGACTGTCGCAGACCATGATTCATCGATTTCTCAACTTCATCAACATATTTTATGATATCTACAATAAACTCTCTGATTTTGTTTAGGTTGTTAGTTGTTAGAGAGGTAATAGTCCGGCAGAGATGGGCAGTGAATGGCTTGGTAATAGTTTGTATCGGAAAGTTTAATGAAACAATGTCATCGGGGAAATTTTCCAAAGCCCTCAATTTTCAGGTCAATTCATCGACTAGAGACATCAGTCCACTTTCCTACCCTTTTCTTCCTTCGTGGAAGTTTCCAAGATCCCAAAAAGGCCGTTTACGAAGAAATCACTTTGGAAAAATCACCCAGATCTTCAAGAAAAATCGGGCATTCATCTGATTTTTGACAGACATGTAAACATTGTAGTAAATTTCAAGGATTTCATCTCATTTTAGCGCTAACTGTTCTGTGAGGGATCTTGTTCGTAGAACAATAATCTTTGGCAGAGGGCTACGTAGCTGACAGATTTAACCGGGCATTGATAAACCCGCCTAAGAAATTTATTCGGACAATGTTCAGTCCGCTCGAAATCGTCGAAGATGTGGAAGAAATAGATTCAGCAATTCAGCCATTGTCTTCAATCATTTGGCAGACAGCGACAAACAGTTCAGTTTTCTTTATTACTACAACAATTCGAATCGGAGCTTCGGCTTTTCGCTCCTCGGTGTCGCCGCCGTTACTAACATCTTAGATTTTGCCTACTTGTAAATCTCTGAACTATTTTGTACATTAGGAGGTCCCATTTCAAATATAGTTAATATATATATATATATGTATATATATTTATATATATATATGTATATATATTTATATATATATATATATATATATATATATATATATATATATATATATATATATATATATATATATATATGGTCCCACTACATCATAATGGTTTTTAAATGTTCCGATAAAACCAGAAACAGAAAGAGGAAAATATCAGGGATCATTATATTCAAAGATTTTCAAAGCATAAAATTGCTTTCTTTACCAACGCGGAAATTCAGCCTTTGACTCTATATGATTTTATCTATTCCTCAAGATTTCTTCGATTGTTGTGTCGCATAGTTGGAGTTAGTAGTATTTTCTGTTAATTCTCTTCATTTCCATAGCTATTGGATAAGAGAGGAATTATCAGGAATTTAAGAAAAACTTCTGAACAGTTTGTATAAAAGACCAATTTTGGAAGAGTTTTCATAACTTTTTTATGTATTTGGGTAGTAGGATTATTCTTGCAAACTTATTTTATTTTTCTTTACAGATCAAGGAAATTGAACCTTGCAGATACAGTTTATTCAGAAGAGGAAAGAAAATAAAATGGCTGAAGATTTGAAATTGCAATGGGAATTCAATTTAACAGAAAATGGTCGAAAACAAATGGAAAACTTGATATGTTATATAAAGTTATAGATATTATGTTATATAAAGATCAATGGATGATTGATTTGTAGGCCATCGAAGGGGTAGTTTATACTTGTATTTCAAAAAAAATCTAAACCCAAAAATGTTTAACCAAGTTCATTTTTGGTATACGTGCTACTGAGAGGCTATATAACGATATACCAAGAGATGAACCTGGCTAAACATTTTTGAGGGTGGGTTATGATTTTTTTCGATACACATATATAAACTACTCCTTTGACGGCCTGCAAATCAATCATCTCTTGGTATATCAATATATAGCCTTTCAGTAATACATATTTCAAAAATGAACTTAGCTAAACATTTTTGAAGGTGGCTTTTGATTTTTTTGAAATATCGACAAGTATAAACTATTTCTTTGCCGGCCTGCAAATCAATCATCTCTTGGTAAATCATTATATATAGCCTTTCAGTAGTACATATTCCAAATATCCACTTGGCTAAACATATTTGAGGGTGCATTTTGAATTTTTATTTAAAAATATATCAAATATATCTTGGTATATCATTCTTAAGTTTTCCTTTTGTTGTGTTCGACCATTTTCTGTTATATTGAATTCCCATTGCAATTCCAAGTCTTCAGTCATTCGTTTGTGTTGAAAATTCGAAGGAATTTCGAATCACCCTGACTGATCATTCACTGATCATTTGGCCGCCAGATAAAAACGGCTGCCAGAAAATGGCCGCTAACCTCACACTGGTCTGCTAAATAGGGCTTTTTGAATGAATGCAAAGTTGAATATAATCTAAATTTGTAATTAAGAATCTTTAATGACTCTGTTATTGAATTACAATGAAACGAGAAGCACAATTCCTCAATTACTCCTTATTAACTTTGAGATATCACTGAAATATGATATGGAGTTCCTTTTTTTAAAATAATCTTCATTTCAAATATATATTATTCATAGGGATAAGGGATTAATCATGTTTTGGATACAATCCGCCAAAGGAATATCGTTTTGTCCAATGAAATATTCAATGTCAAATCCAAAGAAGTAACTGCATCAAAATTAAAAAAATATTTTTATTAAATCCCTTTAAAAAAATGGTTTCAGCAAAAAGTTGTAATTAATATTGAAATACTAAATACATTTTAACAGGTTTTCTGAAAAACTCCAAAAATATCTATAATATATAATAATAAAATATGATATTAAAATGCATAGGAAATGAAATGGAAGCCCCTCCTTAAATTGAGGTTCCGGGCTCTCTACAGATTTTCCCAACATTTTAAATATTACAAGAAAAAGATAAATTTGTTACGAATCCAAGAGAACTCACCATCCGCCAACAGCTGTTTCATGGTTTCCCAATCATCAGGACGGCTTGTGGTCTCTCTCAAACTGGTATCAAATATCTCGTAGTGTTAATACCCACCGGCAAGTACAAAAATATGGAAAGCATCAAATTATAGGTAGTGACACCTATAATCTGTGCGGTGAAGCTTAGACCTGTTGTCGTGGAATTTTAATCACCACACAGATTATAGGTGTCACTACCTATAATTTGATGCTTTCCATATTTTTGTACTTACCGGTGGTAATCTACAGATATTGATACAGATTGAAGAGACCAATATAAATTCTTGTCTATGGACCACAAGCCATCCTGATGATTGGGAAACCATGAAACTGTCGATGTAATCCTGATCGTAATAAATTCTCTTTCTCATGTAATTTGTTTTTGTGGTTGCACGCACTAGGAGTACGACTATTGATGTCGTGGGTAGGCCTATGCTGACATAGTTAGCGACCTATTAATGTGCACGAATATCGTGCCATTAAAATTCCACGACAACAGGTCTAAGCTTCACCGCACAGATTATAGGTGTCACTACCTATAATTTGATGCTTTTCATATTTTAAATATGATCTCGGGTAAAAGAAATTAAAAATAAATTTAAATAACCTTGATGCATTACCCTTTTATCATTTCTATTGAATTCTGATACAAATCACATTGAAATATTTATTTCAGTTGTATTATATATGTAATAGAATAAGATTATTTGTGTTTCTTGGGTTCAATGAAAATGTATTATTATTTTACATCTCATTATATTGATTTTTCCCAAAAATATGTCCAAAGGTTGGGTATTTTTTTTTCAGACGTAGCTCATTTTTCGAATAAAAAGCTTTGCCACGTCTCTGTCTTGCTCTAGCATAGCCTGCAAAGCTTCTGAGCAAAATCATGCATTCTGACTGAATAACAACACATCAACATTTTGAAAAGGTCTTTGTGGAATTCTTCACATGACATGAAGTATTGCCTTGAGTTTTCAAGAATTTGGTTTGGTTTGCTCATGCTAGCCTTTTCTGAAACTGGTTCTGGAATCCAATGGTTGTCTTGGAGTGGCTCCGAACTGGAAATATTAATAATAAAACACTATTTAAATAGGTTCAATAAAATATAACTAGTGTGTGTTGTTTGGGAATAAAGAGAAAAAATGGTTTGAAAAATCATCAATAAATATTCTTGGTGAAAAATATGTTGTCTATACCTATATTTAATATGATGTGTCATCATCATTTTTAGTTTGGAAATTAAATTGAATGCCCCAAAATGATAATATTTTTTGGTTTAATACATGGAACTGAGAATTATTTTTTTGAATTTCAATGAGTGCATTTATTTCCCAACAGCGAATAACTCAACTGTTCATTGTGAATATCAATTTTGTTTTCAGACTTTAATAGAATATAATGAATATGGGTTGCTTTTTTGGGGCTAATAATTCGATCATTTTTCACACGGTATTTTCGTACTTTTGCCTGCTGAACACAATTCTGAAATCCAAACATGCCATTCTCAATTACATTCATCTATATCTATATATATATATATATAATGGAAGGAATTTAATGGACATAGCCCTCAGAGAAAAGTGCTAACCGTAGACACGTGTTTCGGGCTCTTGGCCCTCATCAGTACGGTGGAGAAGTGCAAGGATGAACAACACTTGGTAGAAAACGACAAATCACCCTTGCACTTCTCCACCGTACTGATGAGGGCCAGACGAAACTCTGAACTATTCCAATCATAAATTCCTTCCATTTGTTTAAAAATCAACTCGATATTACTTTCTTTCATATATATATATATATATATATATATATATATATATATATATATATATATATATATATATATATATATATATATATATATATATATATATATATTGAAGAAGGGTAGTCTCGTGACTGGACTAGTTGAAAATAACTATGAATTTGAAATAAACTTTGTAGAAAGGATATTCCTTGAGGTTGCAGTCAAAATAATGGCCTTTGAGAAAAAGAAAAACTCTTTCTTATTTAGTCAAGCTTTCGAAAATGTTTATTTTCATTATCAAGACAAGCTGTGGAGAAAAAAGAAAACACAATTGTGAAATACGATTTTACACAAATCTATAGAACTTACTAAGGTGAGGTTAAGTGAGACAGCGAACTAATCACCATTTCTGATTGAGGAACTTTTCAAAATCATATCACTATGACCCACTACTAGTAATATATATAAAAATTAAACAATGGCACTCGCACTCGCAATTAAGTATCTAAAACAATATGTGCGAGTGCCATTGTTTAATTTTTATATATATACTAGTATGAGTATATGAATTGAAAAAGATTCTTCAATCAGAAATGGTGATTATTCTATTCTTCAACCCACTTTATAGATTTATAAGCAAAATCATCCAATTGTGTTTTTCTCCACGCTCTTGATAATGAAATAAACATTTTCAAATTGACTAAATAGAAATTTTCTTTTCATAAAACCGATATTATGACAAATATAAAATCTTATTAATATATATATATATATATATATATATATATATATATATATATATATATATATACATATATATAGCACAACCGAAACTTTTAGGACCAGGCTTTGATTTGAACTTCAGAACAGTACTTCGAAATTGGAATATATGCGTCAACACATTCTAATTCATTTGAAGTGCAAACAAAATCCTTATGGAAAATTATGGGAGAAAAAGCTCCACTTATTGATTCCATAAACTTTTAAAATGTGTTATATTATCTATTTCACTCACCTGCATTGGTGCGGCAAAAAATCGACTGCCTGTGATTGACCACACACCATACAAACACGATTCATTTCAATGAATACAAAACATTGGTAATTATAACTGAGTTTTGCAGAAATAACAATTCACAAATCATAACCTCAATCTGATTGAAAATCATTCAAATTTTCCAATTGGTTGGAAGTTTCATAAGTGACATGTCCGTATTCCGCAGGTTGCCTAAGGTTGGCAAATGCATTTTTGTAATGAGGGAACAGATCTGATGCGATGCGTTGAACTATGACAATTTGTCACCATTTATTGTGAAAAATTTGAAGTAGGACGCGAAAATCTCTACTGAAAAGTCCAAACAAAATCGAATCAGTGCATACACCAGAGGTGTTTTCTGGCGTAAAAACGTATTCAATCTTGCATTTGAATACGATTCTACGTTTTGTCATTATTACTTTACTGAACAAATTTGGAACATAACATCCTCATCCACTCACGTCTTCAATTATGACAATCACAAAACAACGAATTATGTTTTGAAACTGAATTCGACTTGGTTTCAAAACTCTATGAATACGTTTTGAATCGTTTTATATATGACGTCATCGTTTCAACGCCAGAATGGATGTATTTGAATCACAGGACGAATACGTTTTGAATACATGGGCGCCAAAAACGGCTCAGGGTTTCCAGGCATCTTAGTGAGAACCATCGTATAGTAAAATGGCAACAATGCTAATTATATAGAAACTGAATCACAGTTTATAGCTAAAGAAGCAGTTATCTCACTTGGCGTCGGCACTTTGATCTTTATGTTCCCGTTTGTACACTGCGCAACTCTGATTTTTATCCCTCGCGCATACGGCCTGTTACTGTGTTACTAATACTGACATTTTTCGTATACTTCGAAGAGCGATAATCGCGTACAGTCTTCTGCGCATGCTGAATTCTTTCCCTGGAGTGGATGTTACCTTGGAACATGCATTTGGGCCAAGTGAGCTAACTGCTTCTTTAGCTATAAACTGTGCCTGAATAGTGGTTGCTATGGTTACCTAACTTGGCTTCTCCATGGTATTCACATGAGAGCGGCAGATCGGTCGGTGAACGACAGCTGCTGCAAGCTGCAAGGCAAGCAACGCAGTTTCGTTTTGAATTCTTTTGCATCATGTGTTATTGATTATTGCTTATTGATTCAATTTGCTTGGTCTCCTTCTTATCACCTTCATAAATAGAATAGGACAGTTTTTCAAATCAGCTCAAAACAAATTCATTGGAAATCAATAAAGCAGTAGGTATCTATTTCGTGAGGGGAGAAATGTTAAAATTGCCTTTATTCTACTTTTTGAGGTTTCACGCAGTCATGTCACCATGGTGATTCTTTTTTTTTAATACGGACAGATACGCTTGTTGTCGGACAGTATTATTCATTTTTTACACTCTCCCTGAAATACTAACTTTGGAAACTGAAAAGAGTCCGCAAAATGCCATTTTAGCGGACTAGGGCACTTTAAGTCGTCATGGCAACACTTCAGCTAACTGAAATTTGTTTATTCAGAAAACTTATAAGTAATTGATTTTTAAAAAAATGTATCATGATATGCAATAAACTATATATATATATATATATATATATATATATATATATATATATATATATATATATATACTGACATTTTGACAGTACAAAATTTCTTAGAAATTCATTTTTGGAACACCTATTTCAATAACAACAAACGCTCACATTCCAAACATATTGACAAACGTTTCGATAATATCAATGGGACTCTATTTTTTGCACAGCCTCCTAATACACTATCGTATGCGTAGCATTCAAATCATAATGCAAGAACTCTTTTGACTCACCAGCGTTTCTAGGGGAGTATATTGTTATCCAAAAATTATAGAGCATAAAGTGAAAATTAAAAAAATAATGCCTTTCCGGACGTCGCAGACCCGAATTGTCAGGATCCTCTGTTCCTTTTCCTTACTTCAAAATTGAGGACAATTTACTTGAAGATGACATTTCTTCAAATTGCTGCAAAGTGTTTTTCTAAATTCCTCTCAAAGGTCAATAAAATTCCAAAAAATATGGAATAACTTATTTCCTCCAAAAAATAATGCGATTAAATAACCTCTTTTTTTTCTAAAATGTTTTAAAATATTTTCTTGAAAAATTCGAATATAATTGTTCTCTATATGATGAACAATATTTCATGACCACATAGGAAAAAAAAAACAATAAGAACGGCGAGAAAATATGTGTGGCGTTTCCGTGCATGCTTGAGAGCAGCGAATATTGAAAAAGTGAGCTATTTTGTGCTTCGGTGTAGGAATTCTTCATCAAACCATCACGAAGGTGTTACGTTTCATAAGTACTTATATAAATATAAACACATATACTACAAAAAATCTTCATATTTTCTGATTCAGTCTCATGAAGTTAGATCTTATTCACAGATGAATTCTATTTTGCGCTCAGTTCAAAAAAAAATTTTCATTAGAGCTCTTTTACACTTTGTAATCAGAAATGCAATGCATAAAATACACAGTCATCTTCACTGAGGATTCAATATAAATTGAAACACAATTGGTAGATCACAGGTGAAAAACAACTACTTTCCTAGCAAATACCACGCAGAACGTTGAATTATATTCACCTGACAATCCATGCAAACTTCCATATAAATGGATATTGATCGCAAATGTTTCTTTCTGATAAGGTCATTTGAAGCATTGCTGCAATTTTCATTGCCCGTGAGCACTCTGGCTACCGCAATTTTTAGTGACCCGCTTTACACTTTGTCACTTCTATTGCAACTCATTCTAACATTTATTAACCAATGGAAATTGTTGTAGCTGTTAGGATAAGACCAAAGCGGTTGCGCGCAATAGTATGAAGCTCTGGCAAAACACCCAAAATAAAATGTTAACCATTTACAAAAATCTGAGTTATATGTCAGAATTTTACTATAAAATTCCGAGTTGTATCTCGGAATTCTAAAAATAGAACTATATTACTTGTAGAATAGTAAGAGTGGAAGTTTTGAACAAAATAAATATTGAAGGCAAACTCCTATGCAGATTGCTCAGTTCAATAAAAGTAAAAATGATAGCGTCCCCATTCATATTCGAAATAATATCGATAAATTTGATCGATTATAGATCATAATATAAAATTATTTCAATTGTTTAAAAATGGTTAAAAATGTTGAAAAATAGCTTGCCAAAATGCCAGAGGCCAGCCCTGTGCAATTTCTCAGTTTTGTGTCTCGTTGGAAAAAAAAGCAAGTAGGCATGTAATAATGAAAGAAACGTCATGCTAGAAAAATTTGTCACGAATTCTGATTGTTTTTTTCATAACAAGTTCACCGTTTATTTCTGAAAAAGAGTGCAAATACGCTAATAAGAGAAGATAAAGTTATTTCCGCAATCCGACTAAGTTTAGTGAGTAAACTTTCCAATTTCCATACAGAAAATACTTGTGAGAAGCTGATTTTCCGAATAGAGTACAACCGTTGTCACGTTGACAGGTTAAAATGCACATCATCCTTTAACAATCTGATTATGAGAAGTTCCATGTGAGGTATCAACAATACCTTATCTTTCAACAAACCTGCATAACATTTCTGTCCTGTTTGATAGACAGGTGGTTCATTAAAGTTTTAAGAAGAAAAATACCAAGTGGCTGTGGACTCATTTATTTCTGGTACTTGATTGATATCATCGCAAGATTTAATGTCCATTATATCGAAACACAAAATTATAACTACAAGGAAGGAAAATTAGGACATTCCCCTAAGCATTCCATATCATGGTCCCACGAACATGATTTTCGGGTTCCCCTACCCTTTGTTAGCAGCATTGTGAGAACATCAGCCCAGGTATCAATTTGAAGACAATACAAGGTGTTTCCGAAAAAGAAGAATTCTGATATAGTTGACAAAGTCTCACAGATTAATTTTCATTGCTGAGCTGGTTTGTTTCCTGTCTTTGCTATTTGTTTATATATATATATATATATATATATATATATATATATATATATATATATATATATACAAGCTCCATATGCTTTCTCGCTAGCGTCCGCAAAACCATGACATTCAATTGTAATGTAATTTGGTGAAATTACGTGTCTGGGTATTTTAACTAAATTGGGGCGCTCTAAGCTATGGCGATATTCAATCCAATAGGTTTGTAAGCTTCGAGGCAAATTTACATCCCATCCGATTTTCTCTTGCCATAAAGTTCGGATGAATAACTTGGCAACAATTATGATTGGTTCTAACAAACCCAGTGGATAGAAAACCTGGGATATTACCGATAAAATTGTTCTCTTAGTAATAGTTTTTTTATTATTGAAATCGGCAATGAAATATTGAATCGTGTCGTGATTGGCATTTCACATAATGCCTAAAGTATTATTGACATCATTGTCACCAATGTTTAATATGCTTGACTCTAGATTCTCATTAACTTGAAATTGTTTGTTTAATTCCTGCCTGTTTGACAGCCACTTGCGCAGCTCGAAACAACCATTAGAAATAATTTCAGACTATTCTCTCTTTAACTGTATAAGACTGTTTTTATTGTCACTACCTGTTAAGTAGTCATCAACAAAGAAATCATTTTTTATTGTATTCCTTGCACCCTGACGAGTTTTTTCGCAATCAACCCTCAACTGAAATGAACATCTTACAGCAAGCTGCTGAAGCAGTACCAAAAACTACTGGTTCATTTCATAGCATTTAATATCACTGGAGGGTTCCGACCTCCAAAAAAGACGTCGAAAGCATCATTGATTTTCCTGAACTAGAATCATTCTATACATTTTGGCAATGTCTGAAGTCATCAAAAATTGGTGTTTGCAAAATTTCAAAATAATTGAAAAAATAATCGTTTTGAATAACTGGACCGCTATATTGTACATCATTCAGGGATACACCTTGACCAGTTTTCATTGCGGCATCGAATACTACGCAAACCTTAGTTGTTACACTTGTATTTTTTACTACAGCATGGTGCGGTAAGTAGTAGTTGTTTCTGTCGTGCCACTGACCTTCTTCAATTTCAGTCATGTGACCTAACGATTCATATTCGGCCATAACTCTTTTATATTCCGAATAAAGCTTTGTATCCCTTTGTAATTTGCGCTCTAAGGAATGAAATCTCTGCATTGCAAATTATCGCGAGTTTCCCATTGAACGGAATGGAAACCGTGAAGATGCATTGTTCATTGCGTTTATAATTTCCTAGAAAATGGTTTCCGCAAAAGTTATCGGAGTTATTCAATAAATTATTCGCGTTTACTCTTGGCTCCACCTCTTCGATTTGCCAAAATTTCCTTGACAAATTGGAGAATCTCTTGAATAGTTTACCTCCGAAATCTACTCTCATTTTGGCGGGTGATTTCAACATTGACTATGATGACAAGCATTCACTCCTAACCCAGCAACTTGATAATCTGCTCACAACCTTCAATTTAGCAATGCATACAAATGGTCCAACTAGAATTTCCCAATATTCTCAAAGTAAAATCGATTATATGTGTAGTAATCTTAGGCAAGATAATGTATCATGTTGTATTATACCAGCCAATATTTCGGATCATGAAGCAGTCCAGTGCACTATAAAGTTCATATCAAACCCTAATAACAAGAATACCTTCAAATGGGGCAGACTATTTAGTGAATCCAACTATGACAAATTTTACGAAATCTGCCTAATGAAAGATTGGGATACATGCTTGAAAACTGATGACCCTTTTCAATCTTACTACAACCACCTGATCGATAGCTTCAACCAGGCCTTTCCTATAATAAAAATTAAAATAAAAAATGACAATAAAAAAATGTGGTTAACGAAAGGAATTCGAACATCATCCCATAACCTAAGATCACTGCACCAAATTAGAAAATCTACTAACGAAGTATTTTTCCACGAATACTACAACTCCTACAAACGAATCTATAGAAAAATCATCAAAGCAGCAAAAAATGCCTATTTCTATAATAGAATATCCAAGAGTAGTAATACAACTAAAGAGACCTGGCGAGTCGTAAATCATTTTCGTGGAAAGAATAACGCTAAAGCTAACGGAAAATGTCTAGATCCAAATTTGTTCAACGAATACTATTGCAGTGTCGCAAAAAAACTCGCAGACAATATTCGGGATGCGACTGATCCACTTCTATTTATGAACAATATAAATACTTCAGCACCGTTTGAACTATCTGAGAATAACTTGTGTGAAGTGATGGAAACTATAAAACACATGAAAAACAAAAGTTCTTGTGGAGTTGATAACATATCAATAAAAATATTTGAGAATATGCCAATCTTCACGTTGGAATTATTAGTACAGCTAATTAACAACTCCTTTACAACAGGGACCTTTCCAATCTTCTTGAAAACCTCAATTGTAATTCCTACAATATCAACAAAACTAACTGTATAGCATACCACTGTGCCCTACCCGATAATCCTTTAGGAAATGAATCCTTAGTCAATGTGAGTACAAACAAATTTCTTGGAGTCTACATCGACAAGCAATTGAAGTTCTATGATCACATTAAGCAATTGGGAAAGAAGCTTGCATCAGGATGTTATGCTATACGTATAGTAACCAATGAATTGGGTACAGCAACGGCCAAGATGGTTTACCATGCACTGGTTGAATCGCATATTCGATATGGTATAGCATTCTGGGGTTCATGTAACCAAGAAAACTTCCAATCAATATTAGTCTTACAAAAACGCGCCATTCGATATCTATCAAAAGCAGGACCGCGAGAGTCATGTAGGACCTTATTTAAACAGAATAATCTACTAACTGTCTCATCTTTGTTTATACTTGAGATAGTTTGTTTGATTTTTAAGAATAAAGACTTGTATAAAGTCAATGAGGGCATCACTCGCCAAAAAGGTAATTTGACACTCCCCATTCCTTCCACCAATATAATCAAGAACTCATTAATATATAATGCTGCAAAAATCTATAATCATAATCCATGGAACATGAGAGATATTAAAGACTATAAACGATTTAGATCATCTATGAAGAATATTCTTTTTGAACATGTTCTTTACACTGTTCAGGAGTTCTTTCAGGTCACTTTTCAATAATCTTACCTATTAGGAACACTATATAATCTAGTTTAGTTATAGTATTCTTATTTGCAATTTAGCTTGACCGTGATACCTGCATCAGGATTCGTATTTTTCACTTTGTATTTATAAATTTTATATTGTTTTTATTTTTTATTTATATATTTCTTTACATTTCTACATTTTTAATATATTTTAACGTGTTGTTCATGAATATAGACAATACTAATCAATTTGTTTTGTCTTACATGAAATGTACCTGTATTTAACTGTGACTGTGTTTACCCCCCCGTAACTCTTTTAATTATTTATGCATCATATGTACTATTTTAATGTTTCTTGTGTATGCATGTATAGCATACGTGTTTTTACATTTTTGTATATAAACTGACTAAATTCTGTACTTTGTCAATGATAATTCTTCTTCTGGCAATAAAATATATTTGATTTGATACATATATAGGTTTTTATTTTTTAAATGACATACACCTATTTACACTAATTTACTCACATATTTTTCTACCCCTTTCTTTATGTTCATTCACTAGTTCCTCTTATACTCAATGTCTAATTGTATCTATCCATTTTTATATCGTGAATATCCCATAATGATGTATTTTACTTGTAATTGTTTGTTAGTTTATAGCACTCATGTACCTTTTTTATTGACTTCTCATGTTTTTGTAAATAAGACCTGTAGAGATCAATAAAGTATCTATCTATCTATTTATCTATATATAAATATATAAATATATATATATATATATATATATATATATAAACAGTGGGGAATAACGGGGATCTTCAGTCAGCACAAGTGTTGAACTATGAAAAACTCTTTAATACGATGGACCGAGCTTTCGTTTCAATTTTGAAACTTCTTCAGGGTCCTAAAATATGTAAATGACATTATTGTGAAAAAAATACTTGTAATGAAGGAAGTACTTACAGTAATCTGAGTGGATGATAAATGAACATTAACTTAAAAAAAAAAAAACGACAAAATATGTAAAAAAAATTGTCGGAATGGTGTTATATCTTTGACGCTTCGAGTGACATTGAAGGATTTGAAATGACAACCTATGATTAATCGTCAGAAAAATATAAAATATGTAGTGGGTGTGTTAATGTTTATATTATATTCTTTGAGAATCATCAATTTTAATCCATTTGTAGAATATAACTGTAGATTTTGCTAAGATTTTCGATATCTGTTTTTTTGTTCATATTGTAACGAACCTAGGCCGGACCTGTCGCCTCACGCGTTGCCATCGACAGCGATGATGTCATCCCCGGAGATATTCGAGAACAATCCAGTCACGCCGCGGCAGATAACAACGGTCGATATTGGAAATAACTGGAACATGCTGGGCACCAACCGCCAGAATTGGAAACATCGAGAATGCTGTATCGGAGATAAATAGACAGCCCTCAAGATGGAGTCTCAGTCTGAGCAGCCGATAACATCGAGCTATACAGTGGCGTAGCCAGTAATATAAATTAGTTGTCAATTTAAGTGTGAAATAAATTAGTAAAACCAAGTTAAGTTTATTTACGTTACAATTGGTGTCGGAAGCGAGATTTTGAAAATAAACAAGTGATCGTGGAGTGGATAGTCAGAAAAATAAATTGATAGACCTTTTTGTACGCCCAAAATAGACAGTGGCCCGGTTTTCGCGAAGTGGACAATTGTGCGTGGGAATATAAACTGATACACTGTTCGCGTGAAACAGACAATAGACTGGTGGCCCGTGGAAAAGAATTCGCGAAGTGAATTTTTAACAAACTGATAAACTTTTCGTGTAAAACAGACTGATACCTCGTCAAAGACAAAATGTGTTCAAGAAAAGTGCGCCTTGCGGATTTGAAGGTAGCGGAATTGAAACAGGAATTGGAGGAAAGGGAACTGGAAACAACGGGTAAAAAGCAAGTACTCCAGGAAAGACTTGCAGAAGGACTTATACAAGAAGGTGAGGACCCCGAAACATTTTTATTCGAAGTTCCCGGAGGTGATTTGAGTTTGGTAATGAATAAACTCGAAGAAACTACTAAATCCGTGAAAGAAGAACTGCAACAAAATTCGAGGACTTTGGAAGAAAATGCTAGAAATCTGGAAGAGAAGCTTCAAGAAAATTCTAGAAATCTGGAAGAGAAGCTTCAAGAAAATTCTAGAAATCTGGAAGAGAAGCTTCAAGAAAATTCTAGAAATCTGGAAGAGAAGCTTCAAGAAAATTCTATAAATCTGGAAGAGAAACTTCAAGAAAATTCTAGAAATCTGGAAGAGAAGCTTCAAGAAAATTCTAGAAATCTGGAAGAGAAGCTTCAAGAAAATTCTAGAAATCTGGAAGAGAAGCTTCTAGAAAATTCAAGAAGCCTGGAAGATAAGCTCCTTGAAAACACAAAAGGCCTAAAAAAAGAACTCTGTGGTGTGGCGAATCGTCTAGAAAAAAGAATAGGAACCGTCGAGGCAGAGATGGACAAGATGAAGGAAATAATCAGCGATGAAATCAAAGACGGAATCGAGGCAGAAATGGACAAAATAAAGGAAACGATCAGTAAGCTGGAAAAACGAATTGATAGTGCGCCCTCCACAGAGATGGTTAACAAAAATGCAATGCTGGACTTGAGTTTGAACTTGGATAAAGTTCAAGAGGGGATACAAGATGTCAAGGTCATTTCTGAAATAGGGAGGCTTTCCATGAAGCCGCCTCAATTCGACGGAAAAACTCCATGGGGAAATTACCGCCGACAGTTTGAAGCAGCAGCCAAAGCAAATGGATGGAATGCAGGGGAAAGAGCTATAGCACTAACACTTGCATTACGTGGAGAAGCGACGAATATTCTACGAACTCTTACCGCCCAAGAACAGGAGGACTATGATCAGCTGATTAAACATCTAGAATTACGATATGGCCAGGCCCATTTGGAACACGTATACCAGTCCCAACTGAAAAATCGCTGCCACAAATCGGGCGAATCCTTACAAGAATTCGAAGCTGACATTGCACGCTTGGTTCGTCTTGCATATCCAGCCACACCGGAAAATGTAATGGAGCGATTAGCGGTTCAGGCATTCTTGGATGGACTCCGTGACCAAGAAACCAGACAAGCGTTGACACTAGCTCGTCCAACACATCTCGTAGACGCACTGGCACGCGCTTTGGAATTCGAGGCAGCGAAACAATCTTGCAAAAGCCAGAGTAAAGTCCGAATGATTGAGGAAGACTCACAGGAGCCTGCTAATTTGGAAGCTGCCATAAGGAAAGTGATGAAGGAAGTGTTGCCTGAGAAAAGACAGATAAGATGCTGGAATTGTGGCAAAATTGGACATGTGCGTAGCAAATGTCCAACATTCATCGACTCCGATGCAGGAAAACCAAAGAAGGTCGACGAGAAGGGGCAATCGTCGGCATGTGTCCGGCAAGCCCCGGTTAACAACGCATATGTCGCTATCCTTCAACGACAGAACAAAGGTGTCTTCGTAGACGGTCTCATCAATAACGAGCCTTGCACCATGCAGCTAGATACAGGTGCGACTAGGACAATTCTCGGGCCTTCCTTTGCCAGAACACCGGAACGGATTGAACCGACAACTTGGAAGCTACGCACAGCAACAGGGGAGCCAGCTACTGTATATGGCGAGCTACCGATTGAAATTATTTTGGGCAGCACTAAAGTGAAACATCAGGCACTTGTAGCGGACATCGAAGACGATGCAATCATCGAATGGACATATGAATTCCAGAGGGTTTGAATTAGATTTCAAAGACGGCGTCCTACGTGTCAACGGAGAAGAGCTGGTGCTTCATGGGAGAAGTGAAGAGTTGATCCGTGTGTTGTTGGCTGAAGATGTAAGCGTACCTGAGAGGGCTGAAACCATTCTGGAGGCTCGCCTGGACGGGAGTGCGAGCAGTGGAGACGTGGTGATGTTCGAGCCCAAACTTCATGATGAGAAAATTGGACGAGGGATTGCACTAGGGAAGACCTTGTTGCGTGCTGACAAATTTGTGCCGGTAAGGGTCATGAATGTCAATTATTTTCCAGTGACCTTGAAGAAAGGAACAATATTGGGGCACTGCTAGTCAGTTTCCTCAGTGATCCGGAGTGTACGAGGTACGATTAGCCAACCCAACAACTTGCCCACAGAACTAGAAAAACTAGTTGCCACCTCTTCCAAAGACATAAAACCAGCTCAACAGCCCAAACTAAGAGATTTAGTCAAAAAGTACCAAGACATCTTCGATACCGGACAAGGAAAAGGGGGTCGAACTAATGTGGTCCAGCACAAGATTGATACTGGGGGTGCCCGACCGATCCGGCAATCAGCAAGAAGACTTCCTCTTGCCAAGAAGGAAGAGGCTGACAAAATAGTCAGCGATATGGGAAAAGAAGGAGTTATCGAACCATCTGACAGTCCCTGGTCCTCCAGTCGTACTGGTGAAGAAAAAGGATGGATCGACACGCTTTTGTGTAGACTATCGCCAACTTAATAAGCAGAAGAAGGACAGTTACCCCCCCGAATGATGCACCCTAGACCGTTGGCTGGTTCCACGATTTTCTCGACCCTTGATCTGAAGAGTGGAATACTGGCAAGTAGAACTGGCTCAGGAAGATCGAGAAAAGACTGGTATTACCATCGGCTCAGGATTGTGGCAGTTCACCGTTATGCCATTCGGGCTCTGTAATGCTCCCGCCACATTCGAAAGATTGATGGAAACAGTACTGAAGGGACTCTCATGGAACACGTGTCTAGTGTATCTCGACGACATAATTGTGATCGGCAGATCGTTCGAGGACCACGTGAAAAACTTGGAGGAAGTATTCCTGCGACTGAGGAACTCCGGATTGAAGCTGAGCCCTAAGAAATGCCATCTGTTCCAAAAAGAAGTACGATACCTCGGCCACGTTGTCTCTGGGGAAGGAGTAGCAGTGGATGACCAGAAGATCAAAGCTGTTAAGGATTGGCCCATCCCAAATGACATTCACCAACTTCGAAGTTTCCTTGGTTTATGCACATACTATCGCCGATATGTGCTGGGATTCGCCAACATCGCTAAACCACTGACCAGGCTCACGGAAGGCCAAACAAAGTTCCAGTGGTCCGAAGAATGTCAAGACTCATTCAGGAAGCTGAAAGGAGCTTTGATCAACGCACCTATACTGAGCTATCCCCTACCCAAAGGGAAATTCATTTTGGATACGGACGCCAGCAACGTGGGACTTGGAGCTGTCCTATCTCAGATCCAGGAGGGACAGGAGAAGGTCATTGGTTATTTCAGCAAGACGCTTAGCGAACCAGAGCGCAATTACTGTGTCACCAGGCGAGAGCTGTTAGCTGTTGTAAAGGGAGTGGAGCATTTCTACAAGTACGTGTATGGAAGAAGATTCCTGTTGAGAACTGACCATGCAGCTCTCAAATGGCTCTTACAGTTCAAAAATGCTGAGGGTCAAGTAGCACGTTGGATCGAGAGACTCCAAGAATTCGAGATCGAACATCGAGCCGGAACTAGCCATAAGAATGCAGATGCCTTGTCGCGAAGACCATGTCCAGATGATTGCTCACATTGCCGACGAGCAGAAGAGGAAGAAGCAACACTTTGTAGAACCGCGGCAATGGATGACAACTGGAATGACAGCAAGATCCAGAAAGACCAAGAGAAAGACCCCGACCTTGGCTTAGTCGTCAGCTGGAAGAAGGGCAATCGAAGACCATCATGGCAGGAAGTCGCAGGTTACTCGCCGGCTGTTAAGTCCTATTGGGCACAATGGAACTCTCTTATTCTGGACAATGGGATCCTGAAACGTGTGTTGGACGCCAAATAATTGTTCCCAGGAACAGAAGAGAGGAAGTGCTGCGGGAAATCCATGATGGAGTCGCTGGAGGACATCTGGGAGTGACGAAGACTCTGCAGAAAGTGAGGCAACGGTTTTACTGGACCAATTGTCAAGCTGACGTCCAGGACTGGTGCAGAAAGTGCGCTGTATGCGCTGCTAGCAATGGACCTCGAATACGACCCAAGGCCCCGATGCGTCAGTACAACGTAGGCAGCCCGTTCGAGAGAATCGCCATTGACATCGCCGGCCCGTTTCCCGTATCCGACCACGGGAATAAATACATCCTTGTGGCAATGGACTACTTCAGTAAGTGGGCAGAAGCCTATGCCCTGCCCAACCAGGAAGCCATCACCGTCGCCGACGTCTTGGTGAAAGAGTGGATATGTCGATTCGGTATTCCAATGGAGCTGCACTCGGATCAAGGCAGAAATTTCGAATCCAACCTGTTCCAAGAAATATGTCTACTGCTGAACATCCGCAAGACAAGAACCACGGCCCTACATCCGCAGTCCGATGAAATGGTGGAACGGATGAACAGGACGATCAACCGGTTGTCCTGACCATCAAAGAGACTGGGACCAGTATCTTCATTTGTTCCTGATGGCCTATCGATCCGCAGTACACGAGTCAACCGGTCAAACTCCTGCTAGTATTATAATGGGCCGAGAACTGCGACTGCCTTGTGACCTGAAGTTTGGGATACCGCCAGGACAAGACACTGCGGGAGAGGACTACGTCAGCAAACTTCGGCAGAGAATGGACGACATCCACGAACGAGTCCGGTTGAACATCCAGAGTGCCAGCGATAAAATGAAGAAGACCTATGACATCAAGGCCGACGCTGGAGGATTTAAGGTTGATGACCTGGTTTGGCTGTACAACCCCAAACGTCGTCGTGGACTATCAACAAAGTTGCGGAACTCGTGGGAAGGCCCGTATAAGATCGTGAAAAGGATTAACGACCTTGTGTACCGAATCCATAAGCCACCCCGAGGGAAACCAAGGGTCGTCCATTTCAACAGGTTGGCCCCTTACGCTGGAAACCATGACCAAGTTCGCACCCTCAAGCCACCGGAGGATGATATGACGTTCGAGAAGTTTATGTCCTTGCATTCAAACGGGCAGAAAGTTCTACATGGGGTTACTAGAGAGGAGTCACGAGACCTTTTCGAGGTGCCTGCTGACTACGCTCTAGCGCACTGTGTGGCAGAAGATCTTCAAATGTCCAGGGGCATCGCCGTAGTATTTTCCAAGAAATTTGGTCAACTCCAAACACTGCGGGAGCAGAATCCAGAGGTTGGTGGGGTGCTACAGTTGAAGAAAGGCCAGAGAAACATCTACTACCTAGTTACCAAGAGGCATTCTCAAGATAAACCGTCCTACGGAGATGTCTGGAAGAGTCTCACCAAACTAAGAGACACTATGGTGGACCAGAATCTGGTGGATCTAGCAATTCCAAAATTGTCCTGTGGTATTGATGGGTTGGACTGGAGAGTCATAAGAAGTATGCTGGAGGCGATATTCAGATCCAGCGGCGTCAATATTTTGGTTTGCTGTAACCCTCTTCCACGACCAGTCATGAAGACCGTGGAGTGTTACTTCCATCGAACTTCACGGTGCAACTATGGGGAGTCATGCAGATATCGTCACACTCCAAGGATGACATTTCGGGACAAAATGTCTTTAAGAAGTGGGCAATGTAACGAACCTAGGCCGGACCTGTCGCCTCACGCGTTGCCATCGACAGCGATGATGTCATCCCCGGAGATATTCGAGAACAATCCAGTCACGCCGCGGCAGATAACAACGGTCGATATTGGAAATAACTGGAACATGCTGGGCACCAACCGCCAGAATTGGAAACATCGAGAATGCTGTATCGGAGATAAATAGACAGCCCTCAAGAGGGAGTGCAGTTTTTCGGCGAGTCGATAACATCGAGCTATACAGTGGCGTAGCCAGTAATATAAATTAGTCAATTTAAGTGTGAAATAAATTAGTAAAACCAAGTTAAGTTTATTTACGTTAAAATATTTTGATTGGATTTATTAATTTCAATCATTTCAAGAAATAATCTTTTAAAGAAATTTTTTTCTGAATGTAAAACTTGTGCTTCCTCGAATGATATTTTATGGCCTGTTTCAATAGCATGTTGAGCTAATGCACATGACTTCTTGTTGAGTCTTATATCACTTCTGTGAGAGATAATGATTGAAATTAATAAATCCAATCAAAATATGAACAAAAAATCAGATATCGAAAATCTACAGTTATCTTCTACAAATGGATTAAAACTGATGATTCTTAAAAAATATGATATAAACATTAACACACCCACTACATATTTTATATTTTTCTGACGATTAATCATAGGTTGTCATTTCAAATCCTTCAATGTCACTCGAAGCGTCAAAGATATAACACCATTCCGACAATTTTTTTTACATATTTTACGTTTTTTATTTCAAAGTTAATGTTCATTTATCATCCACTCAGATTACTGCGAGTACTTCCTTCATTTTAAGTATTTTTTTCACAATAATGTCATTTACATATTTTAGGACCCTGAAGAAGTTTCAAAATTGAAACGAAAGCTCGGTCCATCGTATTAAAGAGTTTTTCATAGTTCAACACTTGTGCTGACTGAAGATCCCCGTTATTCCCTACTGTTCATACCAATTTTCAGTCGTTATTTCTAAATTTATATATATATATATATATATAAATATATATATATATATATATATATATATATATTAAATATATATATATATATTAAAATATATATAATAATATATATATAATATATATATATATATAATATGAAAGTGGAAAATTGTGTCCGAGAGAAATACATGAGAAAGGAAATTGTGGCATATTAGACAAATTATTAGATTAAAGAAAAAAAGGCATCCTCAAGTGGGAGTCGAACCCACGACCTTATGATCTCTAGCCATATGCTCTAACCAACTGAGGACATAGGAATCGACACACACTTGTGAATAATTTCCTTCCATAATTTAATGTTCATGTTAGAATGAATCGAAGATCGAAAGTACTTATCAATGGCCGTCAAGACCCGTTACCTATCACTCTAACATCATCGTCGACGTGACGATTTAATAGAAGATTAAGGAAGATGATCTCCAACCACTGATAGATTTTGCCAAATATATAATATGAAAGTGGGAAAATTGTGTCCGAGAGAAATACATGAAAAAGGAAATTGTGGCATATTGGACAAATTATTAAATTAAAGAAAGAAGCATCCTCAAGTGGGAGTCGAACCCACGACCTTATGATCTCTAGCCAGACACTCTAACCAACTGAGATAATCGAGGATATAGGAATCGAGCCCCTTCTTCTCCATATTTACAGACATTTATGAATAATTAACGATTTGATCAAGAGATTCAAAATACCCAGTGCCGGGGGCGAGTTGGCAGCGGCAATATTTCTATCAGAGACCCTGCCAACATCAAATTTAGTCGGATCGTTTTTGAGAGTGATTAATAAACGTGACCTTCGAGAGATTAAAATTTCCGAGCTTTGGGGGTGAGTTGACCTGAGTTGGCAGCGGCAATATTTCTATCAGAGACCCTGCCAACATCAAATTTAGTCGGATCGTTTTTGAGAGTTATTAATAAACGTGACCTTCGAGAGATTAAAATTTCCGAGCTTCGGGGGTGAGTTGACCTCAGTAATATTTTTATTTTAGGCCTTGCCACCACCAAATTTTGTCAGAGCGTTTTTGAAGGAGAATAATGAACGATGCCAACAAATGATTCAAATTACCGAGCACCGGAAACGATTTGGCCTCAGAAATATTTTTTTAGCAACCCTGCCATAAAATTTTATCAGTGTTCTTGAGTGGGAATAATGAACGATGCCATCGTGAAATTCAATTTACTAAGAGTCGGGAAAAGTTGACCTCGGATTTTTTTCATTAGGAGCCCGGCCATTATAAAATTTTGTCATAGCGTTCATGAAGGAGACTAATTGATGATGCCTTCTAGAAAACGTGTCGGTGCCCCTAAAGATAGTTAATTTGAATCTCTCGATGGCATCGTTCATTATTCTCCTTCATGAATGCTCTGACAAATTTTCCTCTCTAATAAAAATATTGCCGAGGACAAACCGCTCCGACGCTCGGTGATACGAACTTTTCGGTAACATTGTTCATTATTCATCTCTAGAATGTGGAGATGGCAGAGTGAGAACGTTTATTTTTCAGCCAATCAGAAAAGTCGATTGTCGATTCTTAGGCAACTTTCAAATTCACCGCTCGAAATGGATATTAGTTCTTGAAATCATCCTGACAGTTCTCTCTATAATCAATGGCAAAGATTAACCAAAGATATGTTTATTTCAATAACCAATATCCATCTCCGAGTACTGGCAGAGTGCCTCCTATGAAGCAAAGCCATGAAACGTTCAAGCAGCAAGCCACCTGAAACGAAACGTCAAACAAACATAAGATAAAACCCCACTTAGACTATGGATGCCAACTTTTATCACCAACAAACGAAGTAAGTCATGGAAAATTAAATAAGATAAAATTCAATCGCTAAGAATAATTACGGGCTGCATGGAATCAACTCTACCTCAGTCTACTAGTTGAATGTGGGGAAGTTTCACCAGAATACCGGAGAAACTGGCTGTCAACTAAATTAATAATTTCTGACAAAAATTATCCAATAAATACAATAGTAACGAAATTCAACAACGAAGTTACCGTTAACAGGTTCTGGAGGAACAAAAAAATACCATATATTATAGAAGCCTTGAATAACTGTCTAGAATACACTGAAAATATCCACACTGATGACATCAATCCGGGTTTTTAAATTGAAATAATAAATCAAATAAGAAAAATTAAAACGATCAACTTAGAAGCGAATAGATGTATTAACAGGTAATCAAGACTTATTAAATACAATCAAAAGCAAATACCCCAAATATACTTTTATATATACCGATGGATCACTGGATCCATCAAATCACAGTGCTGGGTTTGGTGTTAATATTCCAGAAGTAGATATTCAGTTTTCTAGTAGACTGCATAAGTACACCCAAATATGTACATCTGAAATTGTTGCTAAACTCAAAGCGATAACTTTACGTCTGTTTTTTTTTTCAAATTTGGTGGTTTGTTTAGATTCAAAAAGTGCTATACCAAACTATCCTCCAACAAACTGTTTGACTCAAATCACATAGTGGGGTTAACAAATCAGTTGATCTTGGGAGCTGAAGAAAACGATTTCAATATTATCTTGGCCTGGACTGCATTTTTCGTTGACATACGTTGATTATTCTCCCTCAGGTTGCTGGATTGTTTGCTAAAGTAACCAGGGTCTTCTTATTTGATGCAGTTCTCGAATTGCTCAATCTTGTGAATGTAATTTTAATTAATAAGTGCAAATGATACACCTAATTGGAACTGCACTTTTGTGAAGTCCGCTATCGAGTTTGACCAACGATACTTTTATTAGTAGAATATAGACAAAATGATGAAAATGTTTTCATCTTAAAAATTGTCAAGTTACTGAAAATCAAAATGCTGGGTCCCGACCCCAATTTTTTGTCGCAGAGCTGCATGTATGCACTTGCCATTGGAACAGTTTTGAAGTGAACAAATCCTGTAGGACCTTAAAGCTATGTATACCTTATAAAATGCTACTTTGGGAGTACCATTTGACAGCTCGGCGGTATATAAAAATATGCCTAGCATGTATGTATATATATATATATATATATATATATATATATATATATATATCAATGTCTGATCTATGTAAAAGGGCACCTAGACAACTATAAACAAAACAGTGAAATTCATGATTATAATACAAGGAATAGAAGTAATATTGCGATTCCTACAAATCAACTCCAAAAGTCGCAGCAAGCTGTCAACTTTCATGGCCCAAATTTCTTCAACAAATTACCTGATGATATAAATATATAAGTGCGAATTGAAACAGTATTCGAATAAAAAATGTACTCCATTCAAGAATTTACAAACATTTCGAGACATACTTTATAGTTTCCAATGTCCTATAATCAACTGCAACTGCAAAAAAGTTTTCCACAATTGTGTATATGTATGTGTTTTTTAAGTGTACACATGTTATGTCAATAGTTTTATATTTTATGTCATAGTTATTTACATACTTTTATCTTTACCTTTTGACGAGTGTAAACATTGTATAATGTAGTAACACAATAAACAGAATCGGAATCATGCCTAGCATAGACTTATTTGATTGGCTAATGGACAATTACAATTTCAAAGGGCAATCGAAAATAAAATAGAAATTGCTATACAAATATCCACTTTATAATAGAAGATCAACTTCTACATTGCTGAAAAAAACAGAGATATTTATTTTAGTTTATTGAACTTTCAGGTAAAGCAATCGATTTGAACCATAACTGAAAATGTGGCCAATTCAGTTGAATAACAACCTGCTTCAATAATTTCCAGATATCCTCTCATTGGTGAATGTATACTTCCACCAAAAAGACCATTCTTCATGAAACCTGGAGGAACATCTGGCATAACATTCTTCAGCCCATTAACAGAACAAAAGAAATTCAACTTTTCGTTCGACTCTGTTTCATTAATTCTAAAGTCAAATAATAAGATAATCAAAGTTATAAAATCCACAAAAGTTCGCGTGATTCTTCCGCATACGAAAAACTTTGATGATGATTTGAAATATCCAATATCAACCAGACTGATAGTTGCATGTGAAGAGGCATAATTGCAGTTTATCAAATGGATATTTTATATTCAGAGCGAAATGATAACAGATAAAGAAGAAACCTATGTAAATTGTTTTTTTTTTCATTTATGACTTAAAAACAGGTTATTTGAAAGAATAATTGAGCAATATCAAGAGAAGTTTCTCGAAAGAAACCTTGCCCTCTCTATATATATACAATCTTAGATATTTTTCCTTTACTGAAACTAATATACAATTTCAATTATACATCTATATATTTAAATAAAACAAAATAGCATTAAGATACAAAAAATGGAATATCACAATATTCACTTTTACAAAATGCATCTATAACTATTATTGCTGTGTACAGCTAAATTCGCTAATCCTCACCAGCAGGCATAGCATCTTCTAACCTTCGGATGAACTTGACTCGGACTTCAGTACATTGATCTCCTTTCAACTGATCCTAAAGGAAAAAAAAGAGGTCAATTGAGAGACCTAGAGTCATGTAAACTTTAGGTAAACACAGTATGCCTGTTTTTAGGTAGATTTCATAGAAATACTACCTATTGGGAACTCAAAAAGATCATATATTTTCAGTCGTTATATCTAAATTTATATATATATATATATATATAATATATTTAATATATATATATATATATATATATATATATATATAATTTTCTTTAGTTTCTTGACCACATATATATTTTCTTCAATTTCTCGGAATAAAGGTCTGATTCAGTCAATTCATATAATTTCTTTTAACGACGTTTCGACATGGTATTTGTCATCATCAGGTTAAAACACTAAAATTAAAAATATGGAGTTTGAGACATATTTAACTTAACACAGTATTAAAATGTATGCACTAAAATGATTCTTTAAAAACATGTGGTTCGAAATATAACACGTTTTTTAACACAATATAAAAATATCTGTAATATATACTTATGAGTAATCTGAATGATGACTTGGTAGGTGAAGTCATCTACACTGCATTCTCAGATCACTGCGGTCAACTGCTCACAATAGAAATGCCAGAACTCAGTAGTAGAAAGCATGTATCATTGAAATTTCGATCTATAAATGAAAACAACAAAACCTCATTCCAACAACAAATTTCTAAGGAACCGTGGTCTGAGCTGTCAAGCTGTGAAAATGCCAATAACTTCTATCATTCCTTTTTGTCAATTTTCTATCAACACTTTGACTTAGCATTTCCTGAAAAACATTTTAAAAAAACGGACTCTAAAAAGCAGTGGGTTACCCCGGAGGTTAAAAGAATGTCGCAAGACTTAAGGGACCTATATCTCATCGCACTTAATGACGATTCTAATCATGACCTTCAAACACTCTATAAAAAAAGGAAAGAAGACTACAAAACATTTATCAACTAAATTAAAAAAAAATTCAACAATGAGTTAATTCTGAATTCTGATAACAAAACGAAGACAATCTGGAAATTGGTTAAGCAGGAAATTGGTTCCAATAGTTCATCTGTGCCACTCGAAATGGTTGACAGTCAAAAACAACCTGTTTGTGACCCACAGGACATTACTGAAATTTTTCTGGGACAGTTTACTCTACAGTATGAAACTAACAATATGAATACGAATCTAGTCTCTAATCTCAAAAGGTCAGCCCCTTTTTATTTTTTTCTGAGACCAACGGACAGCAAAGAAGTTAAAAGTGTCATAAAAAATCTGGCAACCAAATTCTCGAGTGGTATGGATGGAATACCAAGTGCTGTTATCAAAATTGTTGCACATGCAATTTCAGAACCACTTGCAAAACTGGCCAATATATGTTTTTCAACTGGTACCTTTCCAGACGAGCTAAAACATGCTAAAATTACCCCAGTTTATAAAAATGGTCCAAAAAATGACTTCTCAAACTACAGACCTATATCACTGTTGCCAGTGTTCTCAAAGGTCCTTGAGAGACTGATATATGTATATATATATATAAGACTACTTGATTTTCTGAAGGAACACGACGTTCTCAACTCGTATCAACACGGATTTCTACCAGGAGTGTCATCAGAAAAGGACATTTACCATTCACTCAAATACCTAGTTGGTCATATTGATAAAGGAGAGCTCTTAGCTGGTATATACTTCGATCTCTCAAAGGCTTTTGATTCCCTGGATCATGATATTCTCTTAAAAAAACTCGAATGCCTTGGCATCAGAGGTATACCTCTGCAGCTTCTCAAATCCTTCGTGACGGGAAGAACACAACAAGTTACGTTACGGTTTGAAATCGACGGTAGAAGTATTCAACTCCTCTATTAGAAATATTGACACTGGTGTTCCTCAAGGATCTATCCTTGGACCCCTACTATTCATAATGTATGTAAATGACCTACCAGACTGCTTATCAACTCCAACTGTTTTCCAATATGCCGATGACACATCATGTTTAATCATGGAAAAAAATCTCGAAAACCTCTCCTAAAAGACAACGAAAGTGACACAGGAAATGTTGACCTGGTGTGACAATAACAATATAGCCTAAATACAAAAAAAAAACAGTGTCATTGCAGTTTAGCAAACGCTTAGAATCAGACAGTAATAAAACTCAGGAAAAAATCAGTTCCAGTGCGTTCCGACACTAAATTCCTTGGTGTTGAAATGGATAGTAACCTATCTTTTGGCAACCATATCTCCCATACTGTAAAAAAGCTGAACAAAATGTGTTATGCCATACGTAAATTAAATGACTCTGTGGACATCACTGTATTGAAAATATATACTTTGCTCATGCCCAGTCAATCCCAACATACGGCCTGATATTTTGGGGAGGATCTAATCTCGCTGATAGTCTTTTTGGCACAGAAGCGTGTTATAAGGTGTATGCTAAAAACACACTTTTTGGAACCCTGCAGACCGCTTTTTAAAGAACTTGGTGTACTACCAGTTCCCTCTCTCTACGTATATAGGCTACTTATTTTTGTAAAAAGTAACTCAAATCTATTTATGAGGAATGTAGATGGATATATTTCCAGCGATAGGGTACTACGTTCCTCCAATAATTTGAGAATTCCAATGCACAATTCAGCATCGTTTGAAAGGGGGGCAGAATGTAAAGGAATACAAATCTTCAATTCCCTACCTAGAGACCTCAAATCAATTAATTGCATAAATTCATTTAAATATAAAGTTAAGGAATACTTACTGGAGCACTGCTTCTATTCTGTTCAAGAGTATCTCGGCCTCATCTGATTTTTAAAATGTTTTTATGTTTGAATGTATGTGTTATGTGACCCTTTTCATGATATTGAATTTCTTAACCTACTTTACTTATTCTGATATACATACAAGAGCTTAATCTCAATAATGTATGTGTTAAGGGTACCCTCTAATGACGTGTTATAGAGGCTTTTAACTTACTTTATTTAATTTTAACTACAAGCAAGAATGTTTATATTATGTTGAAATTCTCATGACTTGATATTGAGCATTTTATTTTAATTTAATTTTATATTGAAACTGTGACCATGTCAATGTCCAATTGGATCCTATGACGACAATAAATATTATTATTATTATATGAGTATCCACTTACATATTATTTTATTTGAATTTCTGCTTTCGCATTGTACGAACGTTATTGTATTGTGTGTGACTTCGAAGTCGAAGTTATCGGGAATGGTTTGTTTATCTTTCATGCATTTTTACCCTCTTGATAAGTACACCCGATTGTTTATATTGAGTTCAAGTATATGAGCCGGAGTGTATTTTTTTGGCAGCTTTCATTATTATTACTAAAAACAAAGTTAAAAAAGGTTGTTATAAATCTGGCTTTAGTTTTTGATATCATTTCTATTGTTAATGCTATTGGGGTCTTTTTTAATATGTATCATTTGAAGGAATGTTCTTACTCTTGGATTCCTTTCTTTGGTCAAAATTTCAACGTTGTTAGTGTCAAACTTATATTTATTTTATTTTTTGTGTTTGGATAAGGCTGTAATGTCGGTTTTTGAGTACTTGTGGGCTTGTACTCGTTTCTGCAAATATTGTTTTGTTTGACCTATATAGGTACTTTGACAGTCTTTACACGGTATTCTATATACTGTATGAGTTTGTTTGTTTTTTGGTATTTCTGGTTTTAATTTCGAATAAATAGTTGTATTCGAATTTTGCAGTCGGTGTGATATAGTTATGTTGTTTTTCCATTGTTTCATAAATTTTATTCGAGAGTTTGTCTATGTATGGTTAAGGTATGTATGAAGTTGGTTTCTTTTCTTTATTATCGAATGTATTCGTTTTTTTATTGTTTTTTCTGCAAAGTGGCTGTGGTAATTATTTTCTTTCAAAATATTCTTGATTATTTCTATATTACTTTTCCTGAATTTTGGGTCAGTAAGCTTTAAAGCTCTGTCAGTTGAAATTTGAATATTTTTTTTTTTGTAACGGAGGGGTGCGTTTGACAAGTAGTTTGTGTAACGATTTGATGCATTTGGTTTAAATAACCAGTTTGTGAAAATGTTCCCGGTATTGTCGTGTATTATTGTTGTGTCGAGAAAGTTTATTTGTTTTTCTATTTCTTTTTCTATTGTAAATTTCAATCTAGGATGATATTTACTAAATTTGTCTAGAATTTCATAAATTTTTTCAGTAGGAATACAGGTTAAACAATCGTCTACATATCGTTTGAAGAATATTGGTTTGAAAGTTAGTGATTTGATGATATTTTCTTCAACATACTCCATAACCAGATTTGCTACTGTTGCAGCAATTGGAGACCCCATTGCAATTCCGAATATTTGTTAGTAGTATTTATTTTCATATTGAAAGTATGTTGAGGTTAAACATAGTTCAATTCCTTTTAAAAACTCTTCTAAGGTTAGTGTTGTGGGACTTTGTATTTCATGCCATTTTTCTCTTATGATATCTATCGCTAATTTTGTATCTACATATATTTTTATATTGTGTTAAATAACGTGTTATATTTCGAACAATATGTTTTCAAAGAATTATTTTAGTGCATACATTTTAATATTGTGTTAAGTTAAATATGTCTCAAACTCCATATTTTTAATTTTATTGTTTCAACCTGATGATGACAAATACCATGTCGAAACGTCGTAAAAAGAAATGATATATTGACTGAATCAAACGTTTATTCCAAGAAATTGAGGAAATATATATATATATATATATATATATATATACAGGGTGGCCCACCACATTAGCCTCGGTATTTGTACGAGAAATGAAGAGAGTTAGGGAAAAACTTTTAGCACAGTTATATGTGGGTCCATGAGGAGCATATTCCAAAATTATTTTGAAATATATAGGGTGATCCCCAAAAAAATTACATACCAAAGTTATATTTTTTCTTATGGAACACCCTATATTTTTTTATATTTTTAGATACTATAGACAAAATAAAGGTGAGTTACTATTATATTTCCCATACTTAAAACTGACCGTTTCTGAGAAATTTTGAGAAATTTAAAAATACAGACCATAATTTGAAAATTGTTTTCACCCTGTAACGTGTAACGAGCTGCTCGTGATTAAATGTACTGCTTAGCTCAAAGGTTAAAGTTAACTACTACATGAAATTTTTAATGCAATATTATACAGAGTGGCGAAAAAAATTGCCTCAAAATTTGGACACACATTTAATTAAATAACTTCTTAAAGTTGAATGGAAGTATTTAGTGGCGTAATTTGACGCAGAATTAGATTCCCTTCGAAACTATATTAGGGTTCCCTATACCTATCTCTTCTGCTTTTTACACAAAAGGCGTTTTTATATTTTACTTATGAGTAATTTTTTTATCTTAAAAATGAAACACACTGTATTGTAATGAAAAGCTCAAAAAGCGTTTTAAAACCTTTTATTAAGGAATACGTAGATTCGCTAGAAGCAGAAGTTTAAATTTTTGAAAATACGGTGTATCTAAAGTAAAATGCAGGCAAATGTAAAACTCAAATTTATTGCCATTTCTGAAATATTAAAGCATTCTTCAAAATAAGAAGATGCACGTGTCTTAATTATTGAGGCGAAATATGTCGCTTGTTTCTTAGCAAATTAGACTTCATATTGAAATAAATACCAAAATTACAATATGGTGCCAATAAAAACATACATTTACGATTTCCTATAAAACCTATTATACTATTTTTTTAATAATAGCCAGGTCTCCGGACCTTACAAGTCCCGACTATTTTTTATGGGGATATATCAAAAGTATTGTTCACGATACACCGCCAACGACACCTCAGGATATGAAAGTACGAATAAGAAATGCGTTTCGTTCCATACCGCAAAATATGTTATCCAGAGTTCAGCACTCATTTCAAGAAAGAGTTCGCCTATGCATCGAGAATAATGGACACCATTTTGAGCATTAATTAAAATAATAAACTATTTAAGATTCTTAATTTTTCGATAAAATGACTTCAAAAATGCTTTTTAAGCTTATCATTACAATACAGTGTGTTTCATTTTTAAGATAAAAAAATTACTCATAAGTAAAATATAAAAACGCCTTTTGTGTAAAAAGCAGAAGAGATAGGTATAGGGAACCCTAATATAGTTTTGAAGGGAATCTAATTCTGCGTCAAATTACGCCACTAAATACGGGGTGTTCCATTCAACTTTTTTTTTTTTATGTTCTGGTTCCCACGAAAAGGGATATCCTGTAATGTTCAGAGAACATCGTGGGAACCAAGGGAAAGAAGGTATGAGTTGGTGTTCTTCTTAAATTTCTGGAGGTTGTATGCCTCGGGGAACACCTCCCTAGGAAATGAGTTCCAAAGCCTCGCTGTTCGTTGGATGAACGAGTCTTTGGAAAGTGATGTTCTGCAGGTCTCCAAAGTGACCACGAAGGGGTGTGATGACTGAACTTGACGGGTTAGTCTCGAAGAGACTGCCAAAGCAGGAACGATTGTTGATATTTCAGAAGAGCATCGCCCATGAAAATATCTATAAAATAGAGACAAATCGCCAACTTTTCTACGGTGTTCCAGACAAGTGAGCGAGTTTGTAAGCGAGGCATCACCGACAAGACGAATTGCCCTTTTTTGGACAGAATCCAATAGCCTCAGGATATGTTTAGGTGCCGCGCTCCAAATATGGGAACAGTATTCCAGGACAGGTCGGATCTGTGCCTTATAGATCATAAGCAGCTCAGTGGGGTTGAAATAGCTCTTGGCACGAAACAAAAAACCAACTTTTTGGGATGCACTTTTGGCAATGGACCTCACGTGATTTTCCCAGGAAAGGTTATTGCTGATAGTAATACCAAGCATTGATATGGATGACTTCAGTGGTATGGTTACTCCTGACAAAGTTATGTTAGGCACAGTGAGATCGGCTTTTCTAGAGAAAAGACATGCTTGTGTTTTGTTTGCATTGAATTCTACCAAGTTATTAGATCCCCACTCGAGAATTGTTGCTAAGTCCATATTTATATTATTAACATTTCTTCCTCGTTCATTTCTGGTTTCACGGGCTGATATAGGGGCCCTGGAAGAGAAAGCGGTATGGAGGATACTATCATCGGCAAAGCTGTGTACTGGACATGAAGTTGCTTTCAACAGGTCGTTGATATGAAGTAGAAATAGTGTTGGTGCGAGAATAGATCCTTGCGGAACACCAGCATTTATGAGTAGAGTGTCAGATGAAACTCCATCGACCACTACATGGAGAGACCTGGTTGAGAAAACTAGCAAGCAGAGAACACAGCTGAGGGGCAAGCCATAAGACGGAAGCTTGGCGAGGAGTCCCTGGTGCCAAACTCGATCGAACGCCTTGGAGATATCTAATGCCACAGCTAAAGTTTCTCCATACTTTTCAATAGATAGCTGCCATATATGTGAGACGTCAGTGGAGCAGGTCACCAGTTGATCTCTGATGGCGGAAGCCATATTGCCTATCGTTGACAATTCCTGAGTCTTCCAGATATTTCATGAGCTCGATGTTGATTGCTTTTTCCATGACCTTTGAAATAATAGATAGCAGTGCGATAGGTCTGTAGTTGCTAGGTAGGGCCTTTTTGCCTTTTTTAGGGACTGGCTGTACTCTTGCAATTTTCCAATTGGACGGAAATACCCCCAAATTGTAAGAGTCGTTGAACAACTTGCAAAGAACAGGTGTTAGTTCGGGGGCACATTTCTTGAGAACAATCGGCGGGATTCCGTCAGAACCACAGGCTTTGTTGGTGTTGAGACCCAGCAAAATCTTTCTGATAGTACGCTTGGCGAAAGGTGATCTCGGGCATGTGACTGTCAATAGGTGTAATGTTCGGGGTTGTTTTCCGATGAATCCAGAGTGGAATTTCCAGCAAATAGGTGCGCAAAGATATTGGCTTTTTCCTGGGCAGTCGTTGCTAGTGTTCCATCTTCTTTGGTTAGAGGAGGAAATGAGCTGGAAGTGAAGTTTCTTCCCACAGCTTTGGCGAAAGACCAAAATGAACGGGATCCGTTAGGACATTCAGCAAGTTTTGATCTTATTTTGGCATTGTGGGCATCTTTTGAGCATTCTATTGTCTCTTTGCATATGCCTCTAGCCTCGACATATGCTGCTCTGGTCTCAGGGCCCGGATTTTTTAGCCATCGATGGTATGCTGCCTGTTTGGAAGCCACAGCTCTAGAGCAGTTTCTGTTAAACCAGGTCTTATCGGATGATGTTCTTCTTTCGGTATTCGGTATGTAGGTTTGCATCCCAACATGATGATTTCAGAAATTGTCTCAGCACATCGTGTTGGATCTACTGAAGAGAAACAAACTATCTTCCATGGAAACGCTGGAAATTATCAAATCATTTATGTATCATATCAAATATGATTTTGAAACGTTTTTTTTTTTGTTGGCAATTCAAATCAACATGATGTATAATGTACAAAAGTATGGTTCAGATGGTTCTATTTTCATCTTCCGTCGTTAGGGGGCGTCAAACTCAATTCTATTGGTCGAATATCATTCGTCTTTCTCTCTCTCTTTTTGTACCAAATTTAATAATAAACAAGGTCCATTCATTCGTTTATTTTTAAATAATTTCATCACAGTTTGCAGGACAAAAAACTAATAAAAAATCATGTTTCCCTTGTTATTTAAACGGAAAAACTTTAAGTTCGATGGAGGACCTCTTAGAATTGGAATTTTGAGCTCCGCTTTCAACAGGAGCTTTGTTGGGACATCATCTAAGATATTTTAAGAGCAAAAAAAATTGTCGTTTTTTGGCACACCCCAATATATATATTATATATATATATATATATATATATATTGTTATGATGGGTTGTTTATATGATTTATAATTTGTATGATTTTAAGAATTTATTTCATAGATTATAATTTCTGAAACCCTATCATAACAAATAAAAAACTCCGGCTATGTTATGTTACCTTTGTCCCTTTTTAACCTCTTTTACCTTATCCCAGCTCAGTCAGGTACGCCTATGAACATGTATGACTCCTTCAGTAGCAGGTTCCTGTAATCGGTGTTGCCGGCTATGGCACTATCGATTCGATCATAAAATAGGTTCAGTGGAGAAAAATAAAGTTAGAAATTGAAAAATAAATACAGGTTTGCAGAGAATAATCAAAGTAGTTGACTTTATTCAGATGAAAACTTAAATATACCCTACTCTGCGATAACTACCTTATACTAGCAAAACAATGTCAAAAAAATATAGTGCAGTTTGATGTTTGTGATAATGAAAATTTTATGAAGAAAGTTTGAAGGTATTATCAGTCTTTTGGATATGGAATTTATAATTGTTCAGCCCAAGACAAAAATAACCAGTGGTTTAGAACACTTAAAGTTCTTGGTTTTATGTGAAAAGTTGCACTTAGGTGAGTTCAGTTATTGAATACCTTGTAGCTGCGTTTCAGTTGACGTTTCCAATCCTGTGGAACTATTTCTGGGATGTCAATGACAGCTCACCTGCACACCTTCCAAGGATTTATTTTCTGGACCAGGTAGATGGAATTTTTATTTACTGTGTGCTTCCTCCGATCAGCCTTTCAAGAAATCTTCCTCGTTCGGCAATTTTATATCAGGTTTTCTTATATTATGGGTGAAAGCTTCTTTTCAAATTTAGTACGTGGCTTCACTTTCTCGAACCTTTTTCAAACCTCCTCCAAACTTGTTATCATGATCCATGGCAACACTCACCAAATTTTTATTTTTCACTGATTTCCGAGTTTGAATCACTTCTTACCGAATTATTTGCTGTTCTAATTAATGTTAATGATTTTATGAATGACATCTAATTCTAACTCTTACTATTTACAGATTCACATAAAATTATGTTTTTTCAATTTCTGCCCTTACCTTCTATTCTATATCAATACTTTTCCCACACAAACTCTTTCGAATCCCATTGGTGGGTTTTCTGTTCATGTGAATTGTCATACAGGATGTTCAAAACTTATCTATACGTTGATCTTACTTTAGTTCAATGTTTGCTAGAAATTTCAATTTTGATATAATTTATTCGTGGATTTTTGTTAGATGTATTGTTGGATATAGAATTTTGATATCAGAACTGCTTCAGGAATGTTCTCTTCAGATATGTATCGACTAGAGCATAGTATAAGGTTCTATAGTAGTGAAAAAGGTAAAGAAAATTGTAAAACAACATAGCAATAACGATACTGATAAAAATAACTAATAATAATAATGATAATTATAAGTTTTATCATTTAATAACATAACAATATATAGTGAGAGGGTAGTCGTTGCTGACTAGTTAGGTGTAACAATTGAGTATTGGGCTTTGCTGCACACCCCAATACTCAATTGTTATATATATATATATATATATATATATATATGTGAATTGCATCAGATTATTGATAGTGACATCTATAATCTGATATATGGTCACATTTTTTCAACCAAATGCGACAAAATTCGGTACAAAAATACTTTTTAATACCTCGGCTAAGTTTGAAGATGGGCCAAAACGGTTAGGAAGTTTGAAAATGGCGGCTATTAAAATATTGTGAAAAAATTCTCATCTTTAGGATATAGATCTTTGCATAGAGATAGAATAGAAAGGAGAAGCTATAAGGATTTATTCCATGAGCAGAAAACGGCACCAGTGGGCGGGGCTAAGTGTAGTATCAATATGGCTGACACGCCAGGGACGAACTATTTATTTTATGATGGCACTGGTCTGCAAATAATAATTTTTGAAATTGTTAATAATCATAATAATAGTACTAAATGTAATATTCAACGATTTTTTCATGATATATTACACCAAAAATAGGTGTAAATTGCCGTTTAAATGGGATATGTAAATAAGGATTAAAATATATATGAAATTAAAAAATTTTCATTCAGACCTGGGTTTTTGGCCCATCTGTATGAAATATGGAACTAAATTCAACTATTTTTTGGAATGAAACGAACGGATTAAAATATATATGTTTATTGTCCCTTAAATAATACAATCTTATTATTAAGATGTCTTATACTAGCGGAGTTTTTTATTTTATTTTTACTAAAATGGTACATCCTAACATCTGTGTATCTACTTGCTACTGCTTTTATTAATAGAACTCGATGATTATCTAAAGCATATTGATCAAATGTATGACTAAATAATTGAGAGAAAATATTAGAATCCACAAACTCTTTCAGTATCAAATTGACAATAGCTTTTGATGATATTTGTTTGAAATTTGTTTCATTAACTCTACTTTTAAAATTTTTTTCAGATTTCATACATATCTCTATTACATCTGTTGGGGGATACTGAAGACCATTTTTTTCTTTTTTTTTAATGAAAGAAAACAGGTATAAATCTTTTGTATCACTCATCAAAGCCTTCGAACAGTCTTCACAAACAATTTTTTTCTTCAAAAAATGTACAACATACCCTGCGATATAGGCTATAATATTTTTAGAATAATCCGATGTTGGATCTGGCAAGTAATCATGATCCATCATTGAAGACAGTGTTGTGACTTCATTCACAACACTGTATTCATTTTCATCATTTCCAATGACTCTGAAGTCTCTCGACATGACATTAATTTGTTCAATCGGATTACACTTCAAAATATGGAGCTGTTCCAAAGGAATACAATTTCCACGAAAACTCTCACATAATTCTACATGAACAAGGCATTTTTTATAAGCTGATTGAAATTGCCTAGCCGTTGGATTATTATTATAACCTCCATGGGATCGAATAGACCCAAAGAACAACTCTATATGATCTTGGGAAAATTTATATAATGGTAGAAACTGTAAAATATTGCCAGTAATCAATTGTGCAAATATACAAATTTTCAATCCCAAGAATCCTGTATGCCTAACAGTATCCAAAAGTAAAGTACCCCCAACATGTGTTTTCAAAGAACTAATGTAATTATCAGTTTCTTCTAAAAACATGTTGATTTTTTTATAATTTCTGGATGACAGTGGTTTCTTGTATTCCCTTTGATGCAGAGTCCTAGAATTCAATATATCAAATAAATTGTTCATTTTCAAAATGAACTTTACTGTTGCACCAGCTCCAACAAACTGTTCCACGTGTAGTTCTTATTCACAAAATTTCAATGCAGTTGCAACACTCTCGCTGAACACTTGAGTTGCGAATCGCACTTTCATTTTTTGCCTGCCAAAGAATATATGTTGTGATCTAAGTTTGTTCGCCATATGAAATGATTCATTTTCTTGCAGGCTGTGTAGTTCTTTCAAATAATTCCAAGAAACTGTTTCATTGTTATCATCCTCAAGAGAACCTTTCTCACCTAATGTATTACGCACTAACTTTATCATGTGACAAGGGTCTAGAAAAAGATAAACATTTTTATTTGTTGATGGATGCTTGAAACTAGTTTTCAGGTTTTTATGATCCAAGGTACAGGCCCAGTTGCTTGGCCATTGTCAGATTTACAGGAGGACCATCACATGTCAAGCTTACAACCAGTACTCCTACTTCATGACATTTTTCCAAACACTGTAGCACCAATCCTTTCTTCTGTTCTCCTGTGATATTAGCAATGAGAAAATATCCAACAGGAATTTTCCAGTTACCATTCACACAATTCAGAAGAAATACAAATGCATCCTTTGCAAGTGTGAATTCTTTGGAACCAGTTCCCATGTCCACATATCCATAGCATTTGTCTTTTCCTGGAACCCATTCCTCATGGGTACGAATTGACATTTCGTCAATTATGAGACTGCACACAACTGTCTTCTCTGAAGCGACCTTCAAGCGTAGAGCCTCAAATGATTCACTGGTGAATCCAGGTTCTCCATCGATACTTTGATACCATCTACTCAATGTTCTGGTATGAGGTAAACAGGTGTATTCTTCTCACATAGTTATATGCAGCAGGGGAATAATAATGAAGGGTCAGTGCAAATACCTTGAGTGCTTCAGAATACTGTCTTGGTAATGACTGATTTTTGGCTTTTTTGTATTGTCTCAAAAATAGTTCCTGGGGCCCCCCTAATTTTGCAATGACATCCAAGAATTCTTCTTGGATGAAGTTCTTTTTGCGGAGTTCTTCAAGTATATCCTTCATATTGGCAATTCTTTTTTCTCTTCGGTATAGTTTTTTCCTCATAGAAGCCAATTTTATTTTTCTGTCCCTGCTTATACGCACAGTATCTCTCAGTTTTGTTAAAAGTCTTTACTTCCTAGGAGTTATCGTAGGATCATACTGAGAAGTGGATGCCACCGATTCTGAATTGCAAATGCTACCAACTGTATGAATGGCATCCATTGTTTCTTCGACAAATGTAGAAGTGCTAGGAACTTCATTATCACAATCCATAGTACGTGGCACAAGTATGATATTGGATAATATCTTAACTTTCTCGGATTATTTTGAAAATCCTTTCTGGATTCGATCCTGTAACACAATTATTTATATCAGATAGATGTACCACAGAAAACTTGAGCAGTATGAAGAAACAGAAGATTTTGGATAATAAATACTGAATAAATACAACAATAATTGGAATTGTGCAAAATGTAATTGAAAGTAGCACAGTTATGATATGATAGTTGAATTACCTGGATGGGTTGGAGGGTGGGGACAGCATTTTTATTCAAACGTACATAGCATTTCGATGATCGGTCGAAGTTTGGTTCCGAAAAATGTTTGGAACACAAAACGCTATATTTTGTAGGTTTCCACACACCTCTATTCACAAATTTAACCCAGATGGCGTTGATTGCTGGATCCTTAGGAAATCTGAAAATGAAATGATTATCACCCACTAAACAAGCAATTCATAATTAAAGTACCCTCAGAGAATAGAATTTCCTAAGTACAGATCTGCGAAATGTTTACTATTACACAATACTAACCTATGAAATGATATTCCAGTTGATTCCTTCTTATCAACGTTGTTTCTGCTACTGCAGCTACGTAGAGCACAGGAAACCATAATGTCTTTTGATAAATGAAATATCAAACTGCAAACCACACAAAAACTAAACGAATCACTCAAACAAAGTCGACTGAACCAAACGGCATCTGAATGACAAGTGTGTAGTATCAAGATGGCCGACTGATGCCGCTTTTGATCACGTGACAGCGCCTCCTTTCTATTCTATCTCAATGGATCTTTGCCACCCTGGAGCCCCTGTCAAGGCATTCTTGGGCGAAAATTTCTAAAGCATGGGTTTATGTTTGAAAAATTATTGGGGCTTTGCCTAGGGGTTTTGCTATCCTAAAACTAGGATACCATACTGATACATTCTCTTCTAGTTGAGGCCCGTTCATTGTGAAGTATGGTGGTTGTTTATAACCACTTCATAATTCACTTCAAAGTCGTGACTAGCTGGTATAATATCTGATGGCTTGTACCTGGATTCTAGAGGAATATTTTCCAGAATCTTCTGATTTCCAGCTTTCAAATTTCCAGGTTGCCGCTGTAGCCTTGGAAATAATATTATTGATATGACTATTCCATGTTAGTCTTTGGTCAGTTATTTGACTTCCTTGGAAAAAGTTATCTGAGTTCCATTCAGGGTTGGGGCTTTCAGTTGGAACTAACACTGTTTTGCAAAGATTTACATTTAGTCCCTTCTTTGCGCACCAGCTTCTGATTATATTTAGGGCTGTCTGCGATTGGATATGATCTCGTCATGTTTCCCCGAATAGTGGCGACCAGGTCATCGGCGTAACCTTGAATCGTAATTCCAGATTCATGTAGCTTCATTATCAGATTATCCACGGTCCGTGACCACAGCGAAGGCGATAGATCATTTTTCTGCTGTCATTCTGATTCTGCTTTTCAGCGTTGCATGTATCCATCTGATCAGTGAGGTGTTTATATTCCTTTCCTCTAAGATGGAGTCATGTGAGGTGTTATCGAAAGCACCATCTTCTTATATCTATGAATGCACATAGATCTATTTCTATGGAGCATTAATCGTTGATTTGCCCGCCTGATATGCGAACTGTTGTTTGTGAAGCGATATCTCCAAGAGGATTTTGACTTCTTATTCCTCATTTTCTCCATTGTTTTCAGGAGAAAGGAGGTGAGACTGATGGGGCGATAAGACTTTGGTACATCTGCTGGACGTCTCCCAGTCTTTGGTATGAACACCACTGCAGTCTCCCTCCAGGCTTCGGTATGTGACCGAAAATGAAACTGCCTTGAACAGCATTTTCAAGATGGGATCTATTATCTCAAGAGCATTTTGTAGTAAGGCGGAAAATATTTCGTCCTTTCCGGCCGATTTAAAAGATTTAAAGCTCTTAATGGCCTTTTGATCTTTTGGTTGAAGTAACTTGTGTAACAAGAAACTTAATTCTCTCGTATATGTATTTTGCTGTTATATGTTATTACTTTTAAATGTTCCTCTGCATGAGCCGTCTATCTTTAAATCATAAATTATCCCCATACCTTTTTTCTGGCATATAAAGACTTTATTCAGTTCGGAGCCCCCTTCCCATGTTGCTACACCAAATTTAATTTTCGAATAGAAATTGGCATAATAGACTGTGTTAGTGTGTTCCGGTCAACATTGTGTTTTAGTGTTCTTATGGCGTATGTTATTGATGATAGTTTATTACACAGATTTTGAACATGAGTTGTCCATGTCATTTTATTTTGATTATCATTATGAATGGCCCGTCTATAGTGTTGTTGATTCTTAGTAACATAAAATTGTTTTTTTCGTTATTGGTAAGTAATTTATTCTCATAGAAGTACTCTTTCGTTTTTTTCATCAGTTAGGTTCTTTTTCAGTGATATCCGTAAAATTAGGACCTCTTAGAAAAAAGTTTGTGTCGTCAGCGTAGGTCAGGATTTTTTTTAATTATTTATTTATTAACGGACAAGCCAATTATACCATTACAAAAAGAATGTACAAAGTATACATTTTACAGATGACTAAGATTATGCTAAAACTAAAACGATTACAATTTTTTAACTGCTTTTCTAAAGGATGGTAAAGATGAACCGAACAGCTCAAGCTTGTTGTTGTGAGTGTTTGCTGACTTCAGTATTCGGTTAAGGGATTCGTTTTGACCATAATTTGTTCTACAAAAAGGGATCTTGAAAATGTCACTATTTCTACTTCTTCTAGCATTTATAGAAAGTGAGGTAAGCTCAACAATTTCAGGACAATCAATACTGCCATTGATAATTTTATGGAGGAATACCAGATCGATTTCAAGGCTTCTATGTGTTAAAGTATTCAAATTTAGGGTTTTTTGAATTTGTGAATAATTGTATTCATCTCTATTCATTCCTAAGTTGTAGCCACAGTATCTTAAACATTTATTTTGAGTACTCTCCAAGAGTTCTATGTCGACTCTATAGCATGGTGACCAAATGATAGAAGTGTATTCAAGAATAGATCTGACTTGGGCACAATAGATAATCTTGAGAGCATTGACAGATAGTTCTCTTGCAGAACGAAGAGAAAAGCCCAGCATTTTTTTGCACGAGATGAGATTTCTGTTATGTGACTCTTGAAATTCATTTTTGTGTCGAATATAACCCCCAAATCTTTAATCTTGTTGGTCTCTGATAAGTTTGTGTCGTTAATCTGATAAGAATAATTAATTGACTCTTTATTTCGTGAAAAACTAATTTTTTGACATTTACCCAAGTTCAGTTTTAGTAAGTTAATATTACACCACCTGGAAAGGTTATTTAGGTCAAACTGTAATTTTGCTTGACTCATTCTCTACAACATTTTTCTAATCGTTAACAGAGATTATGAAAAGCACTGGTCCCAGAATACTTTCCTGCGGGACACCCATCGATGTTTTCTATGTTTTAGATATGATTTGAACCAACTGTGCGGATTACCACGTTCGGCGTATTTGTGCAATTTATCAAGTAGAATATTATGGTCGATGAAGTCGAACGCCTTGGAGAGATCTACAAATATACCGCAAGATAGATTGCCGTCATCTAAAGCCTGTAAAACTTCAGTGCTAAAGAAAAAAAGGGCAGTTTTGGTTATCTGCAAATAGTTGATGTTTTTAAAGAACTGTATTAATCTTCTTGCCTTCAGAATTTACAGAATTTTCGCGAAGCAAGTCAATAGACTAATAATAGGAAACATGCATGATTTTATTTTTTCTTTGCATT
Organism: Gonioctena quinquepunctata; assembly: GCA_018342105.1. NCBI lineage: Eukaryota > Metazoa > Arthropoda > Insecta > Coleoptera > Chrysomelidae > Gonioctena > Gonioctena quinquepunctata. The sequence continues at coordinate 66,216 of JAFIRS010002988.1, forward strand.
AGTTTCATTTGCATGATGACATTTACGACTTTATTTGGTGTGATGGGATATAATAAAAAATAGAAATTATGAAAGTCAATCAGTCGTTGGTATTCAGTTTTTACGTCAAAACTAGTTTTTAATGATGAGATGAGAACAGAGTTTTTTTACAAAACTGTTTAGCTTTTTCCATAGGGTTGTTTGATTGATCGTTGTTGCAATTATTTGGCTGATCTATTTATTTTACTGTCTGCCACATAGTTTCCATTTTGTTGTCAGATTGATTTTTTTCTTCATGTAATACTGTTTCTTTGTCTTTAATAGATTGTTGTAGTCAATTTTGATTTTGTTGTAGATGTCTCTGTAATTTGCATCTGAGTTTGATAATGTCTAAAATAGCACATAGTGACTATGCTAACTCATTAAAGGTTTTTTTTTATTTTTTACTACTTTTACCTATTTATTCTATTTGTTTAACTTTTCATTTCACATTGTGACTGTGAGGCCTGTATTAGGATTTCAATCATTTAAATAGTATTTTTTAGTGCATTTTTAATGTGTCTGTGCATATAAATATATTATTACAATATTTTTTTCTGTTTCAAAACAGTATATATCATTACTTGGATATCATAGGTATCATTGACTCAACTCGACTTATTTTCAAGTGTTTCTTATATATACAATTTTCCTTTTAATTTTGTTCTTCTGACAATAAAGTATATTTTGATTTGAGTACTAGATTATCTTTCATTATAGTTATTTCCTCTGATTTTAAGTTGAGGCTTGTGGTGCCCTTTTGTATCTGTGCTTCAGTTTTGTAAAGTTAGTGTCAAAGTAGTAAGTTTCGTCTATGGTCAGGTGTGGTGTGCATCCAAATTTTCATTTGTTATTTGTGAGCAGAAATTTTGATCATTTTCCTTATTGAATGTTCGCTTTCCTTTAAAATTGCTATTTATGTTGTTTTTTCTATCTCTTTTCAGTATTTGCCCTAGATAAGTGTTTTTCAACCTTTCTGAACACGCGACCCCTTTAGAAGTAATAAAATTCTTGCGACCCCCCCCCGGACCGTAATCAAACTATGTCGGTGATTGTTCGAATAAACCAGCGAGTACGGAAGTGATGATAGTGTCTTTGTGCTTCACTCCGAGCGAGTATAAAATGGTGACTCCACATTTTGCTCTGCAGTTTGATGAATCTACTGATGTTTCAGATTGTGCGCAATTTGTAGTATTTGTGCGCTTTGAAGCAGATGAAAGTATTATAGAAGGCATTTCATTTTGTAAAGCACGAATACTACTGGCCAGTGTTTATTAAAAGCACTTGCGACTAAGAGATTGATTGGACAAAATGTATCGCCACTTGTAGCGATGGCGCTAAAGCTATGACTGGCAATAAAAGCGTGCTAGTTCAGAAATTAAATTGAATAATGCCAAATGTCTCATCGACCCACTGATTTCTTCATTGACAAGCTCTAGCAGCTCTGATTTGAATGATGTGCTCATACAGATTATCAAAGTTGTGAGCCTTGCAATCTTGACTGTTCAGAATAACTTGTGGATACCTAGGTTCGCTTCATCAAAATATCCTTTATCACACAGAGGTAAGGTGGGTATCCAAAGGGAAGGTGACACGACTTCTGGAGCTAAAAGCTGAATTGTGATGTTCTTACAAGATGTTTAATCTGAATATGCGAATTATTTTCGTGACCCTGTTTGGCTATTAAAATTAGCATATCTCGCTGATCTTTCTAACCACCTAAATATTCTAAATAAGAGCCTCCAAGGGAGAGAAGAAAACTTACAGTGCAGGTAGCCTCATTGTTCAGAGTGATATTCACAATTACAACACTAGAAATGCTGAAAATATCATAATTTCTCGACATAGGCTCTCTATATCACAGAAAAATTATCTGGATTATAAACTATACAAGGAGCTTCCTCATCATCTTGAAATATTAGATCTTAATGAATTCCAACAAATTATGAAAACATACTTTTTAAATAATTGTTTCTGCTGTCAGTGAATACTCTGAGAACATTTCAAAAACTTCTTTTGTAGATGAGAAACACGCATTACTGTTCTTGTCAAAAATATAGCTCACTGCTTGATATACACCATTAATATATAATTGAACTCTGTTTATTGATAGACTCTTAAAAAAAATCCCATTTCAACAACGGTTTTCTTTACTTAAAACATTCAAAGTTTCTGAACGGGCCTTCCTTTTGATGAAGAGCGATCATTGGCAACACCGCAAAACTTAAAGATAGTTCTGATTCTCATGGAATAATATTGAGATTTGAGGTTAATGTTTATTTTTAAACAACATTAATTTCTTAATATCTTAAACCATTTGGGGTGTTTATAATGGAACAAGGCTTCGTGAACGTAAAAGCAGGTTCGGAAAATTTGCCAAGGGTGGATTATTTTTATTTAACAAACATGAATTTTTTGAGTGCTGAAATGAAAAATGTGAAAACGAAACGGTAAGCCATTTGTGTTAGGTTCGCATCAAAAGAGTAAATCAACACATGTTATCTTTTCACAGATCTACCAGTGACTCCAGTGGTGATAATGCTGTTGGCTACAAACAGTTGAAACGCCAAGAAAACGTCTGAATGTGAAAGCAAAGCTCACACCGGAACATAAAATCCACAATTTTGTTTATAATTGTTTGGTGCAAGTAGACGAAGAAGCAATGTCCTAGAATGTCGGCGTTTAGACTGTCCGGCCTGAAAGTATGTGTATATTGAAAAAATGTTTTGACAATTCAGATGAGATCAAATATATTTGAAGAATTTGTGAGTTGGGACAAAAAAGTTAGAACAAAAAAACTCTTGAAATTTTGGGAAGATGCATAACATTTGTTTCTAAAACTGAATCGGAGAATATGTGTTTCATACGATGCATTGTGTTTTCCAGGTGGATGTAAACATGGACTGGCATTTTTGATGTGGCTCCATAGAAGAAGTGAAGAACCCTCTGTAACTTCACAGACATGCTACTGGAAATAATCAAAATTATCAACAATGGGGAAAGAGTATAAAATTATTGAATTGAAGGCTCTAATGAACAGAGAAATTCCTCAATTAAGAAACAGACAAGGATAATTTCTGAATAAAGGGAGAGTTTATCAGGAACTGGGGAAATATTTTCATTTTTCGAAAATAAACCATTTGAAAATATAGCCATATACCGATTGGCCCTCAATTTTCAAAACAAAAATTCTAATAGCACAGCAGATGAATTCATTGAGTTTATGACTGAACAAATGACTGATTCGGCATGTGAAACGGCTGAACAAATAACGAGAAACTACTAGAAATGTTCTACTTGGTATGAGTTATGGTTTGGACGAGTAACAGCTTCTAGGACATATGAAACCGCAAAATGTAAAACTGAGGAAGGAGTTCGGGCTGAAACAACTTTAGGAGCATCTAAACCCCTGTTAACAGACCCAGTGAAGAGAGGACTACTTTTGGAAGAAGCAGTCAGAAAAGAAGTAACTGACTACAATGACCGGTTCAACATCTTTTGAACCGATGGGGTAAGCATAGACTTTCATTAAGAGAATCCATCATTTTTACATTCATTAAATTAAAAACAGATATGAGGTATGTTGTCCTATCAGTTCTTTTCAACATAAGTAAGCCAATATGTAGAATTATATGAAACGTTGATTATATTGGCAACAATTTTGAAAACAACAATTACTTGGCCAACTAAGGATGAGATATCAGAAATATGCCAAAATGTTTCGCTCCTTTTCAGAATGTCAGAGCAGTTATTGACTGTACCGTGATAGCATTTATTGACTGTACCGTTATACCAGTTGAACAGAGTTGTTTGTGTTGTAGATTGAGAACTTATTCTCTATATAAAAAGAGGCATACTATTAAAATCATGACAGCAGTCACTCCTGGTGGTCTCATTACATATATTAGTAAAGCTTATGGTGGAAGGAGTTCTGATAAGGAAATATTTAGACAAAGTGTTGAGAAGTTGGAAGCTTTTAAAGATCACTTAATGAAAGACAAAGGTTTTATAATAATAGATATTACAGATGAATGTGGCATGAGGATCATTCAACTACCTTTTCTAAAGAATAAATCACAATTTTCCAAAGAAGAAGCTTTATTAAACGCCAAAATTGCAAGGGCAAGAGTTCACATTGAAAGAGTCAATCAGCGAATAAAAACTTGAGATTTTCGGCAAACCATTAACATATTCTTTGATACCTCAAATTGATTACATTTTCATAATAGTATGTGCTGTAGTCAATTTATCAAAATCCATATTTAGTGATGACAAATTTCTTTCGTAAATTTATCAATGAATTAGCATTATAAATTTGTATTTTCATTTTAGGGCAGTATTTCTGATTGCCAATTAAGTTTGTATTGCAGATTATTCAAGTTTGTATTGCAGATTCGATAAAGTGTTGTAATTATTGCTCCTAGACTGCTCAATTTGAAAAAAATCTTCAAGCGCAGGAATACTTCAATAGGAAAGCATATACAGAAATCATTTTGGGTGAAAGTTTGTATGGATGTACCATTGGTTGAGGTCATGAAAACTGGTATTTGAGCTTTTCTTTTTGAAATCCATCCCCTAAAGGGGTCAAATGAGGGGAACATTTTTTTATGGGGTTTCGGTTAGTTTTTGAGTTACGGTCATGAACGTGTTTTGGCTCTCTATTACAAATGAAGAATTTGTGTGTAACCTAACTTGAAAATTACTGTAATATTACCGTTCATACAACAAAATATTGTATAAGGGTAGGACTGTAAAATTATAGGGGACGCTGATTCTATGACCGATCTATCCAGATCTTTATCCTGTAATATCTTCACTCAATTATTTCCGATACGAGAATCATGTAAATGTAAAGATAAAAATCAATGTTTAAGAAAGGGGTATGAAAATGACTTACCCAAGCTTGTAGAGTAGGAAATGGAAAAGTAGGAGCAGCTTCGTTTTGTGTGAAAGGTCACTCACGATCGCACTTTGTCGTAATGATAATTTCGCTAATTAATAGCACGTGTGTGTATGGTAACACCAATTGCCGGAATGTCTATTTTCCTTTTTGTCCCTAGGTTCTCGGCTTAGGCTGCACTCTCGATTCGTTCTTCAATATCGTTGCTATCGAAGCGAGATACGAGGGTAGGACGTGGAATAGTAATTTGATAGGTACTTTTGATTGAGTAAGGATTGCTTAGGGTTGTCTTATCAACAAATAATCATAAACAAAAGTAAAATAATTCGCGAAATGAATTCTAAATACCAATCAGTATATGTATAAAGAAAAAATAGAATGAACAAGTGATTATATAAACATAAGAGAAAAAAAAAATAATAATCAGAAGTGGAAACGAAACATTCCCACCCCCCTGAAGATGCCGGGGGCATATTCAGAATAATCAACAATTGGGTAATGGACATAGTTTTACTAAGGGTCGCTTAATGATGCCCTTAGTTGTTTTTACTACTGCCACTCTGGCAATATTGTCTGTCCCAAAAATCAGTTCGACAATCCTACCAAGTACCCACTCTAGGGGATTGGTGTTGCCGTCCTTTATAAGAACCATAGTTCCTATCGAAACGGGTTGAGCTGGATTTGTCCATTTGTTTCTTTGCTGCAGAGTATGCAGATACTCACGATGCCATCGATTCCACAGATCACGATGGATTCTTTGCAACAATTGGTATCTGGTCAATCTAATAAAGGCAATATTTGTATAATCAGGGTCCGGAATAGTCGTTAAAGGCTCTAGACTCAAAAAGTGACCAGGAGTTAATATAGACAAATCGTTCGGATCCGTACTCATGGGACATAAAGGTCGAGAGTTCAAAACTGCTTCAGCCTGAATCAGAACCGTATTGAACTCTTCATATGTTAACAATTGACTGCCTATCACTCTATACAAATGTGACTTCAGCGATTTGATATTGGCTTCCCAAATGCCTCCCATATGGGGATTGCTAGAGCAATTATATTTCCAAGTAATCGATTCTTGTTTAATAGCGTGAACAAAAAGTTTTTGTAAATATTTTCCTGCCCCTACGAAATTGGTTCCATTGTCAGAAATTATGGTTGTGCATCTGCCCCTTCTAGCTATGAATCTGCGCAATGCAGGCTTCTGTAGATAGATCAGAGACTAATTCTACGTGAACTGCTTCCGTAGCGACACAAATGAATAAGCAAACGTATGATTTAACGGTTCTAGCACCACGTAATCTACCCATGGTTATGGAAAAAGGGCCACAAAAGTCAACACCAACTATTGAAAAATCTTTCGTTTGCGTTACCCGAAACTTTGGCAAATTGCCCATTGGGGGCTGAAACGCAATAGGTTGGATTTTCCAACATGTTAGGCATTTATGCAAAACCTTTCGAATTACTCTTTTGGACGAAAGTACCCAGAAGTTTTGTGATAGTAAAAACTGGGTTGTTTGTATACCACAATGTAAATAAGTAATGTGAATTTCATTAATAATGAGTTCAGTCAATTTCGAGGTGCCTGGCAAGAGAATGGGGAATTTTTTATCGTAGGATATTTCCGAATGGCACAATCGGCCTCCAACACGTAACAATCCCTCTTTATCTAAAAACGGGTTCAGTTTTCGCATGACCTTTGGTAGTAATTTTTCTCCTTTCAAAAGAATAATTTCTTCCTTAAAGTAATGATTTTGAATTTGCTTAACGACAAAAGGTAAGGCTCGGTGCATTTCAGAAAGCGTAAACCATTCCGAGACGGTTTTTTACAAAATTTGAAAAAATCAATGGCGCGCAAAAAGTAGGCTACTATTCTTTTTATCTTGGATAAAGAATTATATTTTTCGAGCGCACAATCGATAAAGTTCCAGTTGATTATTGTAGTTATAGAAAAATTCTTCTCCTCAAGAGCTTCAATAGACTTCGCGTTTGTGAATGTCCTAAATTCCCACGATTCTTCACCTTGACAGAGAAATCGGGGACCTTGCCACCATAAAGAGAAATTTGCAAGTTCCGAAGGGAATAAACCTCGTGACCCACAGTCTGCGGAGTTGATATTTGACGAAATATGGTACCAACATTGTGGAGGTAATATTTCTTGTATAAAACTCACCCGATTGCTCACGAATGTTTTCCAACAGTGTGGAGAACTTTGTATCCAGTTTAATGTTACCGTACTGTCCGTGAAAGCGAAGATTTTCTCAAATTTCATTTTATTTTCAATGGTTTCATTACATATTTCATAAGTTTCGCGAGTAATGTGGCCGCACATAATTCAAGGCGAGGTAGACTGATTCTCTTTAGAGGAGATACTTTGGATTACGCAAACCAAAAAGGTTTTTATAGAACTGTCTCTATAGACAATTCGTAGGTATACGACTGCGCAATACGCCTTTTCTGAAGCGTCGGAAAATCCGTGTAATTGTTGAGACATTGCGTTCTCTGTGTCAATTTTCCGTGAAATATCAAAAGTGAGAAAACAAATGAGTTCTGATTTGAAAATTTTCCATTTTGAAATTATTTCTGTTGGAGGGGGTTGATCCCATGCCAATCCCAAAGTCCATAGATACTGTATAATTATTTTTGCATAAACGGTAATCGGTGTGAGAAATCCCAAGGGATCGAAAATCCTCGCAAGTTCGGATAAAATCGTTCTCTTAGTACATTCCTCATTTGACGCATCGAAAGAATAAAAGAATGTATCTGTATTTGGGTTCCACTTCAGCCCGAGAATTTTTACAGTAACGTCGGTTTCTAAATTCAAAGAAGAATTGATATTTTGAATGTGAGATTCAGGTAAATCTGACAAAAACTCGAAATCATTGCTCATCCATTTTCTAGCTTCGAAGCCGGCCCTGGATAAAAGTTCAACGAGTTGGGCTTTCATCAGTGAAATTGTTTGGGGCGAATTATGACCAAAAATTATATCATCAACATACACAGAGTTTCTGAGTATTTCTGAGGCTAAAGGCAGATCATTATAATCTGCAGCTAACTGTGAGATACATCGTATCGCCAATAAGGCTGAACAAGAAACTCCAAAAAGTAAGCGATTTATTTCATAATCTTTTATGGGTTCGTCAGGGGAAAAACGCCATAATATTTTTGAAAATTTCTATGTTCCGGAGTTACCAATATCATTCGATACATTTGTCGCAAATCACAACATATAACAAATTTATGCAACCTAAAATGGAGTAATATTTTTACGAGGTCATTTTGTAGTTTAGGGCCCACGTAAAGGGCATTATTTAATGAAATTTTGTCAGTTGCATGACTAGAAGCATCGAACACCCGCGTAGGGGAGTGGATGTTGAATCATATTCTTAGTGCAATGTTAATTTTTTCGTGGATGTTGAATCTTTTTTGAAAACAGCATGGTGGGCTATGTAAAAACAATTATTTGATTCAGAACGTGGAGGCTCAGTGACTTGTCTCATATGATTGCTATCTAAATAATCAGATATGACTTCGGAGTATGCCTTGTGAAAATTTGGAATTTTGCAATAATCTTTTTTCTAAAAAGAAAAAGCGGCGAAGCGCCACCGAACGGGTATCCCCAAAATCAGGAGCGACAATTTTGAAAGGAAGTGATACAATATATCTTCCTTCCTGGCTTCGAGTAGTAGTTTCGGAAAAGTAATTTTCACAATATCGATTTTCGGCAGAAGTAACCGGCGTATCGGGTATCTCTTCTATTTGCCAAAAATTTTGTAAAATTAAATCTAAATTGGTATCCGCGAATTTTGCGAGAAATGATTTTATGGACTTTGAAATACAAGGTGCCAATGAAATTTTTCCCATAACGACCCAGCCGAATATAGTGTTGATACAAACTGGTTGACCAGGACCATTATACAATCTACCGTCCTGCAAAACGTAAGGAAATATGTCATGTCCCAGGAGAAGATCAATAGATCCACTTTCATGAAAATGTGGGTCTGCAAGTTTCAGTTTTGATGAAAATGAAAACTTTTCAATCGAAAATGATGTAGAGGGTATTTTATCACAAATTTTATCTAAAACAATAGCGTCCAAATCAACTGTATAATTTGTATTATGCAAGGGTGCAATAGTGCAATGGACACCGGATTTGGAAGACGTGCACATTTTGTCTAAACCTTGTAATGTCATGGCGATATTGAACTTTGATAACCCTAGTTTCATGGAAAATATTTTGCTAATGAAAGAAGATTGGGCACCGCTATCTAAAATGGCGCGGATAGTGTGCCATTGCTCGAATTTATCTTTAATATTGATCAACACTGTAGAAAGAAGAATTTCGCGATCGTTCATCAACATACCTACTGTTGTGGTTTTGTTAATATGAGAATGTGAAGCAGTATCACTGAACTCGGAGGCAACTTCCGAGCGCTCTGGCGCATTTGAATTCAAGGCTCGTGAGACATTTTCAGAAAAGGAGAGGGGTGCATTCGCAGGAAAATGTAGTAAGCTGTGATGAGGTTTTGAACAAGATCGACACCTCTTTCCATTAGTGCACTGATTTATTGTATGTGCTGTAGCTAAACAACTGATGCAAGCCTTTTGAGTTTTTATTATTTCATAACACTGTTGGGGCGTTTTAGACTGGAAAAATGTGACATCTATAACTAATATGAGGGCCTCTGCATAGAAAACAAGCGCTGGGAATATTAGATCGTGGCTCATTAACCAAAAAGGCAGTTCTATTTCGCGAATTGTATGAATTATTCTTCACATTGTAAGATTTATAATTTTGTTTACGAGGAGTATTCGAAAAAGTAAATTTGGATGTATCGGATATTTGACACGGCTTAACGGCTGATTCCAAAGCTGTGCACTGTTTATTAATGTAGCCTTTTACATCTTCATATTTAGGGATGTCAGTGGAAGCATTATTTTGTTCGAACGACTTACGAGTCGAGGGATCTAGGCGTTCGAGGAGCATATGAGTAATTATAAAATCCCAGTCTTCCGGTTTCAAACCTAGAGCCTTCAATGCATTCAAATTTTTCGTGAAAGTATCCATCAGGTTACGGAGACCTACTGCGTTTTCATTTTCAAGATGAGGAGAATCTTCAATACATTTCTAATGAGTTAAAGCTTGTAAACGCTTATTATTGAATCTATCAAGTAATGTATTGTAAGCAGACAAATAATTTCCATTCAAAATTGGAATGTCTGAAATCAATTCAAGAGCAGGTCCACTAAGACTCGAAATTAAGTAATTGAATTTTTCAACATTAGATAATGATCGATTATTATGAATTAGAGTTTCGAAAGTCTGTTGAAAAGTAGGAAATGCTTTGATGTCTCCAGTGAAAACAGTTGATGTTATTTTAGGCAAAACAATGTGATCGTTCAGAGTCGTACTATTGGCAGGAGCATTTGAATGAATCAAATAGCTTTCAAGATCTATTTCAAATAATTCAAAAAAAATCGTTTCAATTACCTGACACTGTTTGACAAATTCTTCGTCATGTTCGTGTTCTTCTTTCAACTTAGCCTCATCCTCAGCAAGCAGAGTTAAAATTGTATTATGATGTTTTTCGAAATCTTTGATAACCTTTTTTAGATCACGATGTCTTACTTTAAATTGAATTTGATCTTCTGAATTGGTTTTTGCTAATGCCGCAGATTCCGAAATCAAAGTCAAGCGATTGATTGCTGTCTGCCTTAGGGCTTTAGCTCGAGAAACTTTCAGTTCAGCATTGCTTGGCATTTTACCAATAAATTTATAAATTCAATTGTAATAATCAAACACAAATTTTAATGAACCGAAGTGTTCAAAATGAAATGAAACGAATAAAATGTGATGTAAATATAATTTAAAAAATGCAGTAGTGGAATGTTACCCAATTTTATACCAAAAGATTTCCTAAACGTAAAGTAATTTTTTCCAATAAATGTGTCGCAAAGCAGAAAGAAACAAGTGGACAAAAACCAGCAAAATACACCTGATAAAAAGGACGTACCTCTGCCGATCCGATATGTTCGACCTTGAATTTATTCGCCAAATGAAGTGATGTTTCCCTAAATTTTCAAATTATAAACCTGATCACCTATTTGAAAAAGGTTTAAATGTAACAGAATATGAGGCAGTAGTTTTGCAGATATAAATCAATGCATGTGTTTGTATTGTAAAATAACCCAGAATAAGTATCCAGAATTCATTTAAATGTTTAATAATTGAATAAAGATAACCAACATGAATGAAAATTCGGAAAAGTAGTCATGTAATCATGCGGCTCGAAGGACCATGTAATATTACCGTTCATACAACAAAATATTGTATAAGGGTAGGACTGTAAAATTATAGGGGACACTGATTCTATGACTGATCTATCCAGACCTTTATCCTGTGAATATCTCCACTCAATTATTTCCGATACGAGAATCATGTAAATGTAAAGATGAAAATCAATGTTTAAGAAAGGGGTATGAAAATGACTTACCCAAGCTTGTAGAGTAGGAAATGGAAAAGTAGGAGCAGCTTCGTTTTGTGTGAAAGGTCACTCACGATCGCACTTTGTCGTAATGATAATTTCGCTAATTAATAGCACTTGTGTGTATGGTAACACCAATTGCCGGAATGTCTATTTTCCTTTTTGTCCCTAGGTTCTCGGCTTAGGCGGCACTCTCGATTCGTTCTTCAATATCGTTGCTATCGAAGCGAGATAGGACGTGGAATAGTAATTTGATAGGTACTTTTGATTGAGTAAGGATTGCTAAGGGTTGTCTTATGAACAAATAATCATAAACAAAAGTAAAATAATTCGCGAAATGAATTCTAAATACCAATCAGTATATGTATAAAGAAAAAATAGAATGAACAAGTGATTATATAAACATAAGAGAAAAAAATAATAATAATCAGAAGTGGAAACGAAACAATTACTTTAGCTGTAAAATCAATTATGGCACCCAAACGAGATAATGGGAAACGGGAAGCCACAGTCATTATATATAAATATATATATATATATATATATATATATATATATATATATATATATATATATATATATATATATATATATATATATATATAAATATTTGATTTTGTTTTCATGTTTCAGCACATGCACAGAATACAGAATATATCAAAGAACTGTGTAATCCCTGAGATCGCAAGCTCCTTTGATTGGCCCAGTGGAGCATTTGCCAATGAAGGTGAGGATTATTTTATTTAGTTATTTCAAGTTTGTCAAACTTACTCCTAATATATTGGTTAAATGATATTTTATATCAAAATTGAACATGGGATACTTCACAACCTCTGGTTATTTCATAAGAAATATAAAGTGAAAATGATTTGTTTATTTTTCTAATTTATATTTGAAACCACTTTGATTTTTCAATAAAAAAGTCATTGTTTATCCTTTGAAAAAAATATCAAGCTTTTTTTGCATGAGTAGAAAAAATGAAGTCTGCTCCACAGTAAAAAGCATTTATTTCTAGGGAAGAAATTAGCAATTTATTTCGGCAAAGTATTTTGCCATCTTCAGGCTCTCTAAAATCTACATAAAAAAGATACAAGAGTGACCATTGTGAAAGTTGATAGAAGAATTACCACAAAAATAAACATAACATCACTGATTTACACAAACATTGAAGTTAAAATGTCAACTGATTAATATATCATAGGTTATCAACTGAATTAATGAGTTGACTTTTTAAATTCAATGTTTGTGTAAGTCGGTGATGTTATGTTTATTTTTGTGCTAAGTCTTCTACCAATTTTTACAATGTTCACCCTTGTATCGTTTCTATATATATTTTAGAGAGCCTGAAGATGGCAAAATACTTCGCCGAAATGCATTGCTATTTTCTTTCCTAGAAATAAATGCTTCTTACTGTGGAGGAGACTTAATTTTTTCTACTAATTAATTAGAACTCCACCTGACATGGACTACTTTCATAATTTTTTTTTCATGTTCATCTAGCATCTGTACAGTTTACACAGAATGGATCAAGCAATGGATGAATTCTTCAAAATGAAGTGGGGATATAAGCTTCTGTTGAACTTACCTTCATCCATTGGGGTATTCGCCGAATTATTTTTTATCAGTAATGTATTGAATGGATAATTTATTGCATGTACCAATAGATGTTCCAAATATTACTGTATTGATACTTCTATTTATGTTGTAGATATTCTGGATGTTGGAATTTATCGAATGGATTATTGCATTTACCAAATATTACTTATTGTATCGATATTTTTATTTAAGCTTTTCTAACTAGATTTATGATGTTGAAATTTATCATTAATGTATTGAATGGATCATTGCATGTTCTAATAGATGTTCCAAATATTACTGTATCAATACTTGTTTTAACGAAATTTAAGATGTAGATATTCTTGATATTACGATTCATCATGAATGTATTATTGCATGTACCAATAAATGTTCCAAATATTATTGTAACAATACTTTTATTTAAACTTTTTTACAAAATGTACAATGTAGATATTCTCGATGTTCTGTGATTGTTTAGATATAATCAATCATAAATGCATTATACTGTGAATATATATGTAGGCTTTGTCTGTTTGTATTATAATATAAATAAATTCATATTCGGTACCTGTTAGTGTTTCCTTCATGTGATGAGTCAAATATTTATTAAGTTTGAACTACTGAAAATATAATTAATAATTTAGAATGAATAGACTTGAAGTATGTTCATACAAATTTCGTGAATTTTTTGCAAAATTATTTACTTATTTCACACCAATTCTTTGTTGAGGGATACTAATTCAACGGTAAAGACGTTTACTCATCTATTTTTTACAAATACAGGCTTACATTTTCTATGGTAAACATTTTTCCTATGGTTACAAAGCTATAGAAAAAAAAAATATTTCTGAAGATATTGGCATTCATGAAGAGAATGTGACAACAAACCTTAGAAAACTTTCAATCAATCAAAATAGAAGAGATGAATCTTATCGACAAAGTCGTTGAAGAATTCGTCCACCGTATGCTCCTGAAATAAATTGTATTGTGCCATTTGGCGTAGCAGATATTAAAAATTTTACAGTATTGCATTTTTTCTATTCTGACCAAGTCATGGACAGACGAACAGGATCAGAGGGTTTATCAATTTCCAAACAATTAATAATTGAATTAACTTTCTTATAGCGAGCTCTGAAAGGGATCGGCAAATTTCTTTCAATTTCAGATATGTCAGGCCAATATATAAGCTCTTGTAAACAATTTGCCATCATAGGCACAGCTTTTGTGAAAATCTTGTGAATACTTGATTTACTCAAATCAAAGTCATCAGCCAATCGAGAGTATACATCCCCAACCCGTATCTTTTTTAAACTTATCAGAACATCCATATATTTAATTTCTTCAATTTTGGTAATGTATTTCACAATGTTGTAAACATTTTCAGGGAGCCCCAAATAAAATTACTCTTCTTTTCTATAAGTGCAATAGATAAGTGCTGGCGCTGCTGTCCTTCAATAAGTTCACAATCAGGATCGGATGAAGACTGACTAGGAATATACTCAGAATTTTTTTTGGTGGTGTTATTTTGGTGAATCGGATAATGTACTAGCTTGGCTACTGCTAGGAGAAGAACTATTCGAAACTCTTGAGTAAATATTTTCCATGGATGTAATGTCACTCAACACAGTTTTACTAGCTGAAGGAGTGATGTTTTCATTTGGTTTGGGTTTCTTCATCGTTGGTAGGTCATGTACTTATGATGAAACATTGTCAGACCAATGTCGTTTCAGGTTGATATGTGGACAGACATCTTTCTTCAACATAAATTTGGATCCCGTTGCTCTAGCATATTCCCAATTCGTAGTATCTTCTTTCAGCTGGAACCAAAGAACAATATGTTTATAGGACTGGATATAAAATACAGTACTGATCGATGATTTTGCAAACTTGCATCGAGTGAAATTAAAGATCGTTCCTTGATGTACTCACCTGGAAATGTTCTGCACAAAAGCATATATTTCCGCTTTTTACAAAAGTTTGATTCACTTTCACTGGTGTTCAGACAACCGGGTACATAGCACTTTTTAGGCATTTTCATAGTTATTAAAATTAGAAAATAATTTCCGAAATTTTTCAATACCAAACATTCATGGAGAGCTTGTTCATTTGTAGCAGTTCTCTGCATATCTCGTGTCTCGTATCAGATATATGCAAGAAAAAGAGCTGAAGAGAGAAAAACGATTGATAATATTCTATTCCGTGGAGCAAACGAACGAACCTATCAAAGTATCAAATAACAAATGTCATTACGTCACAATTCCATGATTCGCAACTCATACAACGATGCCAAATCAACTTTTTTCCGGATTATGGAAAAACTACCCATCAGAAAAAAAAAAAAAAAAAACAAGTGATATTAGCACATATACTTTCTAATTACAGTGTTTTCTCATGGTGCATAAAAAGGTCCATTGTCGAAATCCATTGAACATAACAAAAAGGCACTAAAATAGATTTTAAAGAAAATATACGCCTTTTTATGCATATTTCCCGGTATTCGTGAAAATTTCGAGCACTTCATCACATCACATTCATATAATTCATCTGATTTGCCCATTTTACATGGAAAGGTAAAATATAAGTGTATTACAAATTTGAATTGGAATTTTCAAATGTTTTTTTGTAAACGATGATTAATTCTAAAACTATATTTTTTTTAAAATGCTCATTGTATATTATTTGAATGATGTTTCCTTCAACCGATAAGTCATTTAACAATTGTCGAATGACCAAAACCTAATTGTCGTGCAAATTACAATTTTTCTGAAAAAAAAAAACGTCTGAGAACAATTAATTGGAAATTATCTTTTTTTTTAATTAAATACACCCCCAAGTCATATATATTACAGTATGCAGACGATACTGCTCTAGAACACACCATAAATAAAAAAACACCACCAAAAACCAACTACAGGAATTGGTAAATCTCACCCAGGCATGGTTCAACAAATGGAGGCTACAGATCAATCCACACAAAACAGAATTCATAATTTTCAACCACATCCCATCAGACAATTCTCTCACCATCATAATCAATAATCATCAAATCCAACCACACACTACAATAAAATACTTGGGAATATATCTGGATCACAAGCTCAATTTCAATCATAACACCGCATTAGCAAAAAGAAAGGTCAAGACAAGAGCAAAACATTTCAGAACACTAACTTATAAAAACCAGCGAATCACAGCCTCAACTGCAAGCAAAATATATATAAATATATAAGTCAATCTGCAAAGAGGAACTTACAAGTTGCAGAAACCTCTGCACTTCACTCCATAACCAGAATATGACACCCAAATAACGCACTCCATAACCCTTCCAACAATTTGCTCTACACCAAGAAGTCACTGTAAAGATTTTTTTTCGAAAACTGTCTATCATCTTCCATCATAGACTGAAACCAGAAACAGAAATCTAAGCGATTATCCGGATCTCTCGGTTTCAAAGTGTGTATGAATTTTGGTTTATACGGTTTGAATTTATTATTAACTAGAACTCTTCTAATTGATCGATCGGATATACCAAGATTTTCTCCTCTTTGCAATAATGACATTCTTGGATTTTCAATCCTAGACAGCATACCATTCATAACAGTTTCTTCATTTTCAGTTATCGGTCGTTTATGTGTCACTTTGTTTTTTTCAAACCAATTTCCCTTTTAAAAATTCTTGTAATTGTCGAATTATGAACGTTTTTACTTGGATGTGTTTCATTAAAAATATTGGCAGGTTCTCTACAAGTATGATAATTGTCACCATGTATCATTACAATCTCCACTCTCTCCTGTATACTTAGTCGAGCAGCCATGATTGAATTGAAAAACTACTGAAATTACTCTACAGATTTATGAGTTATTCTTGATCGTCAAAAATGGTTTGTTTACAATTAGAAATAAATTTGTTTTTGGAAGCCAATTGTGATCGGCAAATGTTCTGTATCTCAATCATTTATAGTAAAATTCAAAGAACAAAACTATGGAAGCTGGGTATTGCTATTGAAGTCGAATGTAATAACTTACGATATTTCAAAATTTATAAATAATACGTGAATAAATTTTTCGAGTGGATTAAAACCTTAATTTTGTACGTTGAATGCTGCAAAAAATTCAATAAAATATTGTAGATGCATTCTGAAGTCTTGCTTGAAAAAAAAACTACACAAAAATTGTCATATTTTACAATTCCTGATTGTCCTAAAAAATGTTAATCGTAGTGGGAAAATAAATTCATTTTCATTCTGGCATCATACCTTGGAGACAATTCAGTTTTATTTACTATTTGCAGCAAGATTTTGTGAAATTCCGTTAATTCAATTAATATGATTTTCCGATGGGAAGGGAGAAATGAGAAAACATTCAGAGAGTGATATCATCATATCTAACAACTAACAATATACCATTCATCTAGCATAATATTCCTTATGTTGTACAGGGCAATGAGGAAAAAATGGGAAAAAAAATTGAAATATGAAATTGGTCATAGGTGGCTATGATTCGAATTTCTGGATCAACATTCGATTTTGAACAATATTTTCCCATGAATTTGAATTCTACCGTGAGAAATAAAGTGATGGGATCATATTATTTTGAAAACAAAGCATGCTTTTCTATCTCCCTCGTATAGGGTCGTATAAAATTCAATTTTGGTGTATGCATTTCAGGTTTGGGATGAAGCAGAGGTTTTTTCACGAATGTTTTTTTTTGAGAATTCAATAATAAAAAAGTTTTCCATATGCTGCGAACTTTATGCAGGACACTGTATACAGAGTGTCCTTGGACTTCCTCTTTTCCTCTCGGGAATGTATAGATGGGGTCAAAATATCACCAGTACTTCATATAACTTTTGTTCCTAAAAGCCTTAGTTACCAAGTTACGGGCCCTCAAAGTTAGAAAATGAAAAATGTTTTTCTTTGATAAATTTCAAAATCATCTAAATTTCGGTGATTGACTAAACAAATGAATTCCTTCGATGAGCTTTCATGCAGGAGTCAGTTGTTTTGCTACAAAGTCAGGAACGGACTACCCCCGATGGTCCACACTCCAAAACTTTGAAATGACTGGGATTTGTCAATATGTTTTAACAAAGCAAGGTTACCTGGACAATTTCCTGAATAAAAGTACTCGTGTGGAAAATCAATCGGAGCAACGATTTTTTATAAAAAGCATTTTTGTTCGACGACATCCAACCTGAGATGTCTACCATTATTCGAAAAGATTAATTTGTGATGAAAATAGAAATGATAGGTACAATGTTCATAACGAATTTTTATCATGCAAACACGTTTACCTTACAAAACTCATGGTGTAAATAATCAATCGCAAGCCTCAAGAGCAAACATAAATGCAAAATCCGCCACAAAAACTGCTCGATATGACCCCCTTTCTCAATACATTTTCTAAGTCGGCGCAAACACCCTCTCTGCACTTGAAATAGCATGCCAGGGTCATTTCGTATGGCTTCACAATGTAATGTAATTCTATTCAACAAGGCATCTCTGGTGTGAATAGGTGTAGCGTAAACAAGGCTTTTCAGATGCCCCCACAGAAAGAAATCCAATGGATTTAAATCCGGAGACCGCGGTGGCCATGAATATGGCCCACCTCTACCAATCCATCTATTGGGGAAAATCTGGTTCAGATGGTCCCGCACAATCAAACTAAAATGAGGAGGAGCGCCATCATGCATAAACCACATATCTCTTCGGGTTTGCAATGGAACATGTTCCACAAGTCCATTCAAATCGTTCTGAATGAACTCCAAATAACGTTCTCCATTCAATCGGCCATGTAGAACGAATGGTCCTATAAGATGGTTTCCTATGATACCAGCCCAAACATTCACGTTGAATTTTCGTTGGTGTTTGGTTTGCAATATCCCATGGGGATTTTCTTCGGCCCATATGTGGAGATTAGTAGTAGTAGTATTTATTTAACTAATTTCTATACATTTCTGCACAATTTTAGCAAGTCAAAAATATAAAAGAAAAAAAAATGTATATATATATCTGTAAAACACATTAAAAGTAAAAATAAGTTGAACAAAAGTCACATTAATAAAATAGGAACAGAAGTCCAGCTAATACAACATAATAATAATAATAATAAAATGTCTTTATTTTAATTATCCTCGGCGAAGTCCAGTTAGACAGCTCAACTCAACCGAGTACCAGTTACAAATAAATTATTTCATACAGAATATTGCCTACATATATATATATATATATATATATATTATATATATGTATGGTATGTTCAAATAACTAAAATGTAACATGTAAATAATGCAAAGAATGCGTAAAGGGAGAACGTTAATATAATTACAACATATAAAACAAAAATGTTATAGAACCATAAGGTATTCCTTAGAGGCTCTTTTAAATCCATAAGATGATTTGTTCTTGATAGGAGTTGGTATGGAGTTAAATATTTTTACCGCAGAATGAGAAAATGACCTTTTGAATGCAGCAGTGTTATGCCTGGGTATTACAAGTAGGTTTCTATTTCTGGTGTTTACATCATGCACAACCGACCTATATGACATTTTTTTTCTAATATACGAGGGAGTTCCTTTTTCTAATACTTTATGAACAAAACATACAAGGTGAAGTTTCCTTCTGTCCTGCATATCAAGCCACCCTAGTTCAGTTCTGAATGGAGTTACGTGGTCTCGTAATCTTAGTGAACAGATGAAACGAATACATGAGTTCTGAATTCTGTGAATTCTAGTTGAAGTTCGAATATCAAGACATGGTCCATAAATAATATCGCCATAATTTGAGTGGCTCAAAACTAGTGATTCACATAACTGTTTTTTCAATTCTTTGTTTAGTATTGTTCTGTTGCGGTAAAAATTTCTTAATGGCATATAGCTTTTCTGGACTATATGCTTAATATGCGTTTTGAACCGTAAATCATCATCAATGAATAGTCCCAAATTTTTTATTGCTCTACAGGGCTCAATACTCACACCATTGATTACTACTTCTTCAGTAGCATAATCACTATTACCAAAACATATCATTTGTGATTTAGTGGGATTTAATGTCAAACCATGTTTATTGGAGTATTTCAATATTTTATCAAGAGGATCATTGATTTTTGTAATGACCATGTCAGCATTATCTTTGTTGAAACTTGCATACACTTGAGTATCATCAGCAAATTGATGTATATAACAGTCACCAGAAAGTTCTTTTAGATCCATAGTATAAAGTAAAAAGAGTAGCGGCCCTAGTATTGAGCCCTGAGGAACTCCTCGAGGTAATGGCATTGCACTTGAACTGGTGTCCTCTAGGACAACATACTGACATCTGTTGGAGAGATAGCTTCCAATTAATCCTATGGTTTCCTTAGATAAACAGTAATAATTTAGTTTCGGCAATAATAGATTATGACCCAGGGTATCAAAAGCTTTACTATAGTCTAATGTAACCAGTAATGATGTATTGCTACCATCAGTTGCCTAAAATATATCATCTAATACTTTAGTTAATGCTGTAATTGTACTATGCCCAGACCTAAAACCAGATTGGCAATCAGAAAATAGTTCATTCTCTGTGAGGAAACGTATAATTTCATTGAAAATCAGTCTTTCGAACATCTTGGATAGCACTGGAAGCCTACTGATAGGTCTCAGATCAGACAGACATTTAGGATTTGAGACCTTTGGTAACGGTAAAATAACTGCATTTCTCCAATTTATAGGAAAATATCCCTCAAGTAGGCAGCAATTGAATATGTGAGCGATAAATGGCAATAAAAAGGGGCAGCACATTTTTATCATATGGAGGGTTATTCCATCAGAACCTTCTGTATTTGATTTGATACTATCTACAGCCTCCAGAACGTCATGCTCCCGAAAGGGTTCAATTTTGCAGTGGTCTAGGTTATAATTCACTTTATGGGTATTATAATACTGTACAAGATCATCATCAACTTGACACTCTAATGCATTGACAGAGTTAATGAAATGGCAATTGATAGCTTCAGCATCATTCAAGTCAGGTGGTACTGATATATCAGATTTCTTAGAATGGATATTCAACTGTTCAAGTGCTTTCCAGGTATCTTTCCGATTCTTTTTAGTTCTGTGAATTTCATTCAAATAATTCTGCTTCTCAGTCCTAACTGCCCGTGAAATCATTTCTTGCTCGCTTGTATGCTTCCCAATCATCCAAGTTTTTTGTTGATTTGTACTCGGCAAGTAATTTGTTTCTTTGTTTTTTCATGATCTTTAAATTATTAGTCATCCAAGGAGCCCTCGGTTTAGTCGATCTTACTTTCCTAAGCGGAGCATGACGATCAAAAACAGATTTAATATTATTAGTTAATATATCAACTTTTATGTCAATATCCTCTGTAAAAAATATTTCTTGCCAATTCTGCATTTGTAATTCCATTTCGAAATCCAGCTGATTGAATGCACTGAAGTCTCTGTAAATTATATACTTGATTTTATTTTGAGGAATTTTTATTTTGAGTTGACAAAACACCAGTTGGTGATCAGTGACTTGATGCATGTCGACATGTTGTGCTTCACCATCAATCAAGTCAATATCACCAACTGCTATGATATCTAATAAGGTATTACAGTTTTTAGTAATACGTGTTGGGGCTTTTATTATTTGAGTAATATTAATTAAATCCAACAAATCTGTGAGCAAGTCTGTTGCTGGTGTCACTTGCATTAAGTTCAAGTTGAGATCACCCATTAATATAATATTATCTGTATCGGGGAACATTGAAGCAATTGAGTGCTCTAGAGAATTTATAGCATCCAAAACTTGACCACCTGGAGGTCTGTAGACTGTCCCAATCAAATAGTTATTATTTGCAATATCAATTACTACCCAAAGTTGTTCAATATTCACCTCAGATTGGGAAAATTCAGCCACTAATCTTGCCTTAAGTGTTGACCTGATGTAGACACCAGTACCACGACGATTATTACCACGATCCAGTCTGATAAAATTATAGTTGTCAATTTTTACTGCTGCATCAGATATGTTTTCATTCAACCATGTTTCAGTAATACCCAGAACATCCAGACCATGTTTCATTAAGAGCATTTTCACATCCATAATACTAGGAAACAATGATCGAATATTAACATGACCAATTTTTATGTTCTTAAGAGCCATTTATAATTTTTTTGTTTAATCTCCTCCATGACCAATTTTTATATTCTTAAGAGCCATTTATAATTTTTTGTTTAATCTCCTCAATTTGTACAATATTATTTATTTTAATCAATTCCCCCCCTCATCCTTCCTTGCATAAACCCTCCCATTTTTAACCCATACATATCTAAAATTATGACTTCTTAATTCTCTTGCTTTCTGAAATAATATCCTGGTGTCCTTTGGTAAGTCTTCATTGAAATAAATAATCCTTCTTTCTCCTGTAATACCACATTCTTCAGTATCCAACTTCTTCTTAGATTTATGCAGATCAAGGGCTCTTTGTCTCAATTCAGCACTATGGAACTTAACTAGTACGGGTTTGTTCGGTAGTTTGCTAGGCAGAACTTGGAGCCTGTAATCTTCTTCTTGGATTTCAAATTTCAGCTTTTGAAACGATTTTTTGATGTCTCCCTGTACATTGTCACTATTTATCCCAACAACCACAATATTACAGCTCTTCTGTTTCATTTCATCATGAGTAATTTTTTTATGCATATCGAGGACTTTGTGCTCGAGATCGTTTATTCTCTTATTCAACACTAGTTGTTCCTTTTTGAGTCTCGAATTTTCACTATTTAAATTTTTCAGAGTTTTTTGCAAATCATCCATGACATCACTGTTGAAAATTACAGACTTCTCAAGTTCAGCAAATTTCTTTGTCATGAATTGCAACATTTCTCTATTGGAGGGGTCAGATTTTTTCAATATGACCTTCTCCATTTCCCTTTCATTTGACTTAATTTTCTTCTTGGTAGAATTAATTGGTGACGTTTCTTGCCCATCTTCCACTTCATCTGATTCAGAACCACTCCCGGAGGAAGATTCAATACATTCATCACAAATCCATTTATCACGCGATTTTTTATCACAATATTTTTCATATTCTTTATTAGACAACTTTGTACATTCCTTATGGAACCAGCGCTCACAGCCACCATTGCATTGCAAGCTATTCTGGGTCTTTGTTACATTGTTTCCACAAGATTTGCGTGTTATCTTCTTT
Organism: Gonioctena quinquepunctata; assembly: GCA_018342105.1. NCBI lineage: Eukaryota > Metazoa > Arthropoda > Insecta > Coleoptera > Chrysomelidae > Gonioctena > Gonioctena quinquepunctata. Next base: position 89,387 of record JAFIRS010002988.1, read on the forward strand.
TTTGTCATTTCCAATATAATTATTTATATGGAAGAATAATAGATCTGGCAACAGCCAGGTATAGCAGGCGCCGGCTTCAATCTGTTAACTTTTTATTGAATTGTTTTGATTTTTTCGGGCCTCACTTTTTTTATCGGTTATGACTTTTTATTGTTCACTTCTTTTATCACTGGCAGTTTTAATGAGTTTCAATTATGATATGATAACTAATTATCCGTTGATCAAACTGGGGTGCAAATAGAACCACTTGTAGAGCACAGTATAAGCAAGATTACTTGCAAAAATGAAGATTTTCGGCAGAGAATTTCCACCCAAAATCATCAAAAGTTTACGGAGCAGCTACATCAACACTCACACCTGCTGTATAGATATATATATATATATATATATATATATATATATATATATATATATATATATATATATATAGTATACATATAGTTGTTATACATATAGTTGTTTTCCACACGAGCAAGATGTGTTTTTAATTTCGCTCCCGAAAATGAACTACAAGTGTTGTAAACAGAAACCTTTTGTGCATTATGTGTGCACAAAGTGTTCTAGTGTGTTTCATAAAAGCTGTCTGCAGCAACAATGGAAGAAAAAAGTTACATTTGTTAAAGACAATAAAATAATCTGTTGCCGAGAGAACATCGAGGAAGAACATGAAGAAGAAAACAGCATACTAGAAAAAACAATAAACGAACTTGCCGAAGATGGATCTCTAAAAGACAAGTACATACAAAAACTGAAAGATGAAAACCAAATTGCAATACAGCAGGCATTAGAAGCTGAGAAAGAAATGAATTCACTGCTAGAAAAGCAAAAAAAACACATCGAAGAAATGGAAGTTAAAATCAAGGAACTAAAAAAAGAAATCGCAGAAAAAAGGGTCGCTGTAAAAACAGCTGATACACAAACATGCACCCATCATACGAAGCAACAATCGACAATGACGGATCCTCCTTTCACCAGTGGCGTAGACATTCCAATACTAGATGACACACTGAGACAGGAAAACTTGACTCAAGAAGATAGAAACTCAACAAGTATTTTCGTAGAAGTGGAAACAGCAAATATCACAATTGAAATTCCTCAACAAAATAATACCAGTACTACAAATAGTGAAGATGTGAATAACAACATTCAAAGTCAAACAAGATTTCACAAAAAAATTTATATCTGTGGTGACCAGTATGCTACGGGATTCCCAAGAGCCATCACAAAAATTATAGACCAATATACATCTAAGATAAACGCGAATATAAGAAAGGACATGGAACTTTGTGAGTTAACTAAAAATATTTTCTCTGAAACAATAGAATATGGTCAGGCGGATACAATAATTATTATGTTTAACACAAAAAACATAAGCAATAACAGAACTCTACAACTATTTCTGAATAACGTGCTAGGTCTTGGAAAATTTGCAAATATTTTTATTGTATCAGAATGTAACGACTACCATGATAAAAATATCAATAGGCTTATTTTCAAAAAAATAAAGATATTCAAACAATTCAATAGAAACTGCTCGATAACATTTCTTACTGACAGAAAACAAAAAGGCAGCAAATTTGAACTCATGGAAAAACTAAAGAAAAATATGGAATTCACAGCAAGAAACCAACAAAAATTTGCCCTGAAAACAATAGAAATAACAGAATTAAATACCATAGAATCAGTTTCATTAAATACCATAGAATCAGTTTCATCTTCTTTTTTAGATCATTCTCAAGAACAAACAATAAACCTGTAGGAAAAATTCAATCTGTAACTGATGCTAAAAAGTCCAAAATCACCTTTTGTCACCAGAATATCCAGTGTATCAGTAACAAAACGCTACGTTTAAATAATATTTTTGAAAATGACAAGAATTGTGATTTTTTGCTTATATCTGAACACTGGCAGTCGCAAGAGTCGATTGACAGCTTTAAATTAAGTAGATTCGCGTTTTCTAGAAAAGAAAAGACTCATGGTGGAGTTGCAATCTATAAACTTGATGATTTTCAAGGAGTTGTAGAGAGGTATGATTTAGATGATTGCTGTAAAGAAGGTATCTTAGAAATTTGTGCCATAAAAATAGTTGCACATAAAATAATTTGTATTGTTATTTATCGGCCTCCTGATGGAGATTTTTATGATTTTCTGGGACTACTAAGTGATGTCTTAAGTAAAATATGTTCACCAAAAATGACAGTAATTATTGGAGGCGACTTCAACATTAACTTCATTTCTCATACAACGTATTGTATATTACTCGAAGACTTATTATCATGTTTTGATGTCAATGTCACACTGAAAATCCCGACAAGAGTTAAAGGCAACTCAGCAACATGTATTGATAATTTCCTAATTAAGACTATAAATCCCTATAGTGTAGCAGTAGTTAATATGCATCTCTCAGACCACTACTCCCAATTTCTTGACCTGCTCCTGGATGAGCTGCCAGAGAACATGGCATTTAAACCATTTTATTACAAACGAAACTTCTCAGATGAGAACATCAATATGTTCAAAAATTATTTACGGAATGAAAATTGGAATGATATCTATATTCAGTCTTGTCCCAACTTAGCCTACCAAGCATTTGCAGATGTCATGTTACACTATTTCGAGATCTCATTCCCGAATGAAAGGGTACACCAAAGAGGTGATAAAAAGAAACAAGCAACCAAGTATATTATGACACCTCCGCTAGTTAAACTTAAAAACAGTGTATCTCTTTATAATAGTCTAGCCCAACATGATCCTCGTTTCAGGGAAATAAGTAGTTTTTTAAACCGAGAATATCAGCAGGGGCTACAGGTAGCATCCAAGTCATACTACGACAATTTGATTTCAACCTCTGATAACAAGTCGAAAACAACTTGGAATATTATCAATAACCTGCAAAAGAAATCCTCAGCAAATAATAGTAAACTAGTAATAACGGAAAATGACAAATCTTTGAATGAGACAGAGTTATCCAATAAATTTAACATACATTTCACCAAACCACTGATAAACAACAACAAGTGTGACTGGAAATTCATACATAAAAGAATTGACAATAATCCAAATAGTTTCTTCATGCACCCGATTAGAAGAAAATGACGTAATAAGTATAATTAATGGTCTAAAAAACTCTAACTCTTGTGGTATTGACAATATATCTAACAAACTACTTAAACAATGTCAAAATGAATTATCCCATCCACTAACTTATCTTATAAACCTATCTACAGAAAAAGGTGTTTTTCCAACAAATTTAAAAATAGCAAGAGTAACGCCCATCTTTAAAAAAGGAGATAACAATGACCTCAACAACTATAGACCTATAAGTGTGTTAGCCAGCATATCTAAGTTATATGAATTGAATATTAAATTTCAATTAACCAGTTTCTTCACATCAAACAAGTTATTATCATCCTCGCAACATGGTTTTACAGCAAAAAAAATTACCGAGACAGCCTTTTCCAAAACAAAATAATTCAATCTCTTGATAATAAAAAATATGTTATGGGTCTCTTCATAGACTTTTCCAAAGCCTTTGACTGTGTTAGTCATGAGATTCTATTATCAAAATTGTCAAGGTATGGACTGAGGGGAACACCACATAGCCTGCTAGAATCCTACTTAACTGACAGACAGCAAATTGTTAAAATAAATAACAATATCAGTAATCCCTTAGGCATTACGCAAGGTGTCCCTCAAGGATCAATATTAGGCCCCCTTCTATTTATAGTATTTGCCAATGATCTCATATCATACCTGAACGAACACAATAAAATTATTACAACATGTTATGCAGATGACACAAACATTTTAATCATAGAAGAGGATTTAGTATCATTAAAACTATTGGCTGAGACTACCTATGCCAAAGCGATAACTTGGTCAGACAAAAACCATTTAATAATTAGTAAGTCAAAGACCAATGCCCTAATGTTTTGTCCAAATAGTCGGGAACACAACCAGCTTTCGTTGTTTGAAAATACAAATGACGTAGTGTCTTCTTCTGAATCTACCAAAATGCTAGGAATTACCTTTGATTCAAAACTTTCATGGGTTTCACATATTGACATTCTCTGCGGCAAACTTAGGAAAGGATGTTATGCACTCAAGTTTATGTCGAGTCATTGCAGTAAAAATATCCTTCTGCCTTTATACTTTGCCCATTTCCATTCTCATATGAGATACGGAATTTTAAACTGGGGAGGAAGCTCTTCGGTACAAAGGGTGTTTTTATTACAAAAATACGCAATCAGAATAATTGCAAAAGTAAGTAGAAGAGAGTCATGCAGAGAGATCTTCAAAAAATATAATATTCTGACTGTTATGAGCACATATATCCTCGAAGCGTGTTGTTTCATTTTCAAAAATAAGGCCACTTATAATGCCATCAGACCACACCATGAACATGATACCAGACAAAAAAACCTTATTTTACCCCACAGGCATACTACCGCTCGGTATCAAATTTTTTTTGAATATATTGGATGCAAATGCTATAATTCTCTGGCAGATCACATAAAGAATGCAGCTTCTTTATCAATGTTCAAAAATCTCCTGAAAAAACACTTACTTCGCAAAAACTGCTACACCATAGAATAATTTTTTAATTAGGAAACTTAATTTTAAATGTAATATGTAGTCCATATGCTTTTCATGTATGTGCGAATGTACGTGTGTAAATATGTGAATATGTGAAGATAACAATTTCTTCAATCAAATGACTTGGCTGTTATATTACGTGTATATACTCTCACCCTTTGACATTTTTCACAATTTTCCTGTATTTTTTCACAAGTTAATTGCCGAAATAAAATTATTATTATTATTATTATTATTTTAGACGCTAAATCTTAGATAATTTTAAACCAATTTTAAGTAATTTTATGTTTAAAACTGTATATTTATGTTTCGAAATGTATGTTTTCAACGCCCTCCTTTTGACTAGTCCAATAAGTTTTACATGTATATATATTTTTTTGTATGTGTGTGTAAAATCTTAGTGATGAATAAATTCTATTCTATTCTATTCTATACCATTCACACATATAAAATCTAAGATGTGTTAGCAGGAATAATCACATTCAACAAATTCAGAGTTATGGGGAATTTGAAATTGCGAAACTCTGAAATGGAATCAAAACAGTGAGTTTTAAGAAAATATTTCATTCTAATCTTGAAAAGATTCCGGGGAAGATCTTTAAAGTATTCTGGAAGTTTATTATAAAGGTCAAGGTCCAGCGAATTCTCCCTAGATTTATTCAACCTAAATCGTTGACATCTAAGTAGATTTCCAGATATTGTTGGGTAATTATGGTGGTCAGAATTTTTGATTAATGAATCTTTCTTGTTGTGGATTTCCAGTACAGAGTAATAAATGTAAACCGATGGAATAGTCATAATTTCTAGTTTTGAGAAAAGAGGTCGGCACGAATCACGCCTATCAGCACCTTTTAAAATCCTTATGGCTTTTTTTTTGTAGGATGATAACTTTAGTAGAATATGACGATGCCCCCCATAAAATTATCGAGTGGCATATATGCGAATGAAACAATGAAAAATAAGCAATTTTAAGAGCTGTGGAGCTTAGCATTTGTTTTAGTCTTTGGATCATGAAAATTACACTCGATAATTTCCTACATAAATAATGTATGTGACTAACCCAGGACAAATTGTCATCAATAGATACTCCTAATAATTTCACTACTAAACCCTGTGTAACATCTGTATGTGATGAGATGGTTAAAGATTGTGTCTTGGCTTGGTTCAGATTTAATTTATTCGCTGTAAACCATTTGTTTGCTTCAGTTCCACTGTCCATGGCTAGCTGTTTCAGAGAGTTGATATCCTTGGCAGAGTTTATTATTGTTGTGTCGTCAGCGAATAAGACAGATCTATTAGGCAATAGAAAGTGATGAAAATCGTTGATGTAGATAATAAATAGCACTGGACCCAAAACAGACCTTTGAGGGACACCGTTTTCAATAAGACCTGGGTCAGATGTAATACCGTCGATGGAAACAACTTGTTTTCTTTGAGATAGGTATGACTCGAACAGTTTCAGTGGAATACCTCTTATACCATAGTGATTGAGTTTGTTAATCTAGTATGCTTACCCTCCTCAAGACCTTCAACTGCGTCCGTAATAACTTGCAACAGCGCTTTCGTTGTTGAGCTGCCACTGCGGAACCCAAATTGTGCATTGTCGAATAGTGAATTGTTTTCGAAGTATTTGTATAGCCGATGTTTCAGGATTATTTCAATTACTTTGGAGGGCATAGGTATTATGGAAATTGGTCGAAAATTTTCTAAACAGTCAGCATTCCCTTTTTTTAGTAAAGGTAGAACTTTAGAAATTTTGAAAGAGTCCGGAAAAACACCAGAACTGAAGCAATAATTGATGATGATTGTGAGAAGAGGGGTAATTAAGTCAGCGTTTTCTTTGAATATCATGCTGTTGAGTTCATAGATATCTGTAGCTGATGAATTCTTTAGGGATGTGATTGCATTAAATACTTCGTTTTCATCAACTGGTTCAAGAAAAAAAGAACAGCTAGGTGTTGGTAAATTCTCCATGAGAACTATGGGATTGTGAGTTGAATCCGGCAGAACGGATATAATGTCTTTAGCAATGTTGCAGAAATATTGATTGAAGGGAGTGGGTGTCAAACTCTGGTCAATTTTTGTAATACCATGATCTTTGCTCCTCTCAAAATTATCAGTTTCCAGGCATCTTTTGAATAATTGGTTGAGTTTGATAAAAATGATTCATATGATTTCTTCTTGGCCGTGGTTAACGCAGAAGAGTATTGTTTTTTCATAGTTTTAAAAACTGCCAGGTCTTCAGGACACTTTGTTACCGCACATACCGTTTTTACTGCAGATAAGGTTTCCCTCATAGATCTCAAATTATCATTGAACCATGTAACCGGTGGCCTAGACTTTACGTGATATTTTCGTAATGGATTTTTTTTTTGAGAAGGTTGGTAATTGTGTCAATGAAATTGTCGGCCAAATAGCTAACATCACTCGGTACATTAAAAAAGGACCAGTCAGCCATTTTCAGGCCATTGCGAAAGGACATTTTGTTCTTATGACCGAAAAATCTTCTGGAGGTGGCCTTAAAAATAGGCCTCTTTGTATTGTTGGAAATAAATACTTGTCCAAGATGGTCTGAGAGACAGGGTTCTGTAATTTCCACTGTGAATTCATTAGTAGGAAGGTTTGTGAAAATGTTGTCTATACAAGTTGCTGATGTTGAAGTGATTCTGGTATTCTGTGTTAATGTTATCATAAGCCCGAAGGATTCTAACACGTTCTTTAAGTCGTTTAAATGCTGTGATTCAGAATTGAAATTTATATTGAAGTCACCTGCTATTACACACTGTTTATCAAGACGTAAGACTTTATCTAAAAGTTTATCAAAATTACTCAAAAATAATTCAAAGTCTCCCAAACAGGACCTGTATACAGCGATATATATTGTATTGTTAGATTCAATACCACAAAATTCAGAGTGTATTTCACTACAGAACTCACTGACATCTAACTGTTTATATATTTGCCCACTCTTTGCAAATATAGCAACCCCCCCATGAAGGTTCTGTTTTCTACAAAAATTGAGTAGTAAGATGATAGTTTATTATTTTGATCTTAGCTAGGTCTGCATCATTCAGCCAGTGCTCAGAGATGCAGACAATGTTGTGCCGAAAATATTCAAGATAGCATGATAATTGATTGATTTTGTTGGAAATACTCTGAATGTTGATATGAAACAAACTGACCTTATTACAATCATCAATGTAGTTGGATGTGAAGGCTGAATCAGTAATTTTGTGAGATACGTTGTTATCTAGCGAACTTCTAAAAAAGAGTCTGGTTGAACTTCATCATTTTTCTGCATGTTTTTTTGTTGATCCAGGTAGCGTCCTCCCAATCTGAAGTCAAATCGCCCTAATGTAATTATTCTCGGCCAGAAGTTGGATTCATACACTATCTGCTGTAGTTGGGGCTCAACACCTACCATGAAAGTTGGTTGTCCCTATGGGTACTTTAGTATCTAGTTTTTTGACTGAACAGTTATCAGAGTTTGTCTGTTTCATCAAATAACTTTTAATGTGCTCTGATGTTACACTATCAGGGACTTTTGAGATGAAAAGCCATATTTTTCTGTTTTTGTTCACTCTTCCATGAAAATCTGGATCTCCGTCCCCACTACCAACTTTTTGGACTTTATTCTGTTTTTTGTTCTCTTCCTTGTCGATCTTTGTTCCTACGGTCGTGTTCGTATTGGTTGAGGAAGAAGTTTTTCGTCTATTCTTGTTTTCTACCAAAGTCCACTTTGGATCATTAACATTTTTATATTTGTCTGGACTGGTAAGAGCGGAGATTTCTACGTCGCTAGATATATGGATTAGTTTGTTCAGTTTGCTATATGAAGCGGCTTTGAGTTCATTGTAGCTGAGTTGTTTTCTTCCCTCATCTTTCGAAATGCAGTCGGTATTTTTATTATTGGTGGTGGAACTTTTCACAAACGTTCTTGGAATTGCTCCCGTGCTGCTGAGGCTAACTTGGTTACAATTATGAGTTACCACTGTCCCCTTTTCGTCTGCACTTGCTTCACAGTTTTTATTTTTATTGTTTGGAAGTGGCAGGTTTGAGCATATGGGAGTCGGCTGAGTAGACACTCCCTTCAACAATTTTAGTTAGTTTTCTAAACTCCGTATAATAATGTTTTTGTGTCTCAGTAAAGATTTGAGGTATATATTTTCGATTTTTAGCCCTTCACTTGTTGATATCTCTGTTATATTCGGAATTTCCAGCTCATCCTGATCATTTAGGATAGGTCCCTCGTCTTGTTTACTGCAGCAAACGAAGTCGTTTTCACTCACTGAACTCAACTTTAATAAACGTTTTGCACAGCTATTATGTGTAATGCACCCACACTTTGTACACTTAATACCTGAGATTGCATTATTTTTGCAGTATTCGCAGACTGATGTGGCCAAAACACTCTGACCGGACGCCATCTTATGAGAGTTGATTACTCCATCTCTACTGAAACCTGCTTCATCAGTGAATAAAACTCGAGTAATAAAAGTCATGTCCTCTCTTTGCTTATCCAGGAACCAATTGGCATATTCCAGTCGTGCTGGAAAATCTTCAGGTGTCATGGCATGTACCTTCTGGATGTGATATGGGTGGAGCAGTTGTTCCCTAATTATTCTATGAATAGTGGACTTGGATGTATGGAACTGTTCTGATAGGTTTCTGATGCTCATTGAAGGATCATCAGCGACATCTTCCAAAATATTTTCCTCCAATACAACGGTACGCACAGCCCTAGGAGCGCCCTCACCACCTCGTTTTGGCAAAACTGAACCTACAATAATATCGAAATAAAACAACAGGCTCCAATTAATTATCCATTAGACATACCTGTCTCCCTCAAGCTGCGATCAACAAGCTCGAACGGTTCTCTTGCCGGTAACGTTCGATAGGGAAAATGCTCGGCATACAGACGATGGGCTTCTGCAGCATTACCAAATGCTCGTCCATACAATGCATGCATATCTGCATATTCGTTGAATGTAAACTGTTCGGCCATATCAAAACACTTCAAACTGTCCTATTGACAATACAATGGCAACGCACCACTCAACAAAACAAAATCGCATTCCAGTTGTAATTTTTTATCCACACTAATTTTATTTCTTTCTACAAGGTGTTTTTGTCAACATCTGTGGAAGAAATGGAACATAAATTTATTCACCGGATATTTTTCACCTATTTATGTGCAGCCGTTTTTGTAGTTTATTCGTTTGCTTTTTATTAGTTATGTCTTCCGATGTGCGTTTTTTCAGCTAAATTTATCTTTGGGTTAAAGATTTTCTCCCATGAAATTATACTTATCCGTGAAACTCCTCAACATTTAAGCTGTGAATACGAATTTGCAACATCCAAATGTTGAGTTTCATGAGATTCAGATAACACAACACGAAACGAGCTTATTCCACGAGTACATACAAAATATGGACTGAATTCGATATTTCATAGTGGAGTAGCTTGTTAGTTCAAAAACACCACGAATCTACATAACTTGATATTTCATTTGAAAAAATATCTACATTGTGAATGAAACTTTCAACTAGGTACTGTACTTTTTGTTTACATTAGTATTTCTACTGTGAAAATTTTTAATTTCAAATAATGGTGGACGATCGGGTTTGATGTCGTCGAGTAAAAGTGGATTTTTATTAAGAATCGTTGCTCCAATCGACTTTTCACACCAGTACTTTTATTCAGAAAATTGTCTACACAACCTTATTTTGTTGAAAACTATTGAAAAATTATCTGTCATTTCAAAGTTTTGGGGTGTGGACCATCGGGGGTAGTCCGTTCCTGACTTTGTAGCAAAACAACTGACTCCTGCATAAAAGCTCATCGAAGGAATTCATTTGTTCAGTCAATCACCAAAATTTAGATGATTTTGAATATTCACTTTGAAAGTTATCAAAGAAAAACATTTTTCATTTTGTAACTTTGAGGGCCCGTAACTTGGTAACGAAGGCTTTTAGGAGCAAAAGTTATATGAAGTACTGGTGATATTTTGACCCCATCTATACATTCCCGAGAGGAAAAGAGGAAGTCCAGGGACACCCTGTATATTAGAAATAAAACTAGGCTATTAATAAAGCCCTAAGAATAAGTAGGAAATATTAAATCCATACATACATCTTCAATGATATAAAGTGGATTTGTAAGCAGTGATTTTTTCACGTGGTGTTTTAATTTTTTTATTGTGATAGACTTCCACTCTGTAGGTATAAGGTTGTACAGTTTAATTGGTAGATAGTCTGTTTGCTTCATTGTTTTGGTGTAGTTCACTCTAGGCAGTCTATACAGTTCTTTGTTGCGAGTAGTGTACTTGTGAGTTTCGCTCCCCGTAGTAATCACATGTTTATTTTTGTGTATCCATAAGATGGCTTCTGTGATATATATACATGGAACTGTTAAAATTAATTTGCATATTCATAAACAATAGTTTGGCATGTTACCTCGGACCAGCATTTGCCATAGTTCTAACAATTTTTTTTTTGACTTATTAATAACTGATGACACGTAGAGCTTGTGCCCCATAATAATATTCCATAAAAAGGTGTATATTTTCTTTAAAATCTGTTTTAGTGTATTTTAGTTATGTTCTATGGATTTCGACAATTATACGACAAATATTAATAGCCATATTTCTGAAATTCGACTTTCACTCGTAAATTTGCCGTAGTGGCAGTGCTAACTTTATATCAAGTTAGCACAGCCACCCCCTATAAAAAACTAAAAGTGCGACAAATGTTTTGTATTCACGACAAATTTACAATTATTCGACAAATATTGTGCTAGTTTTTTTCGATTTTCGAGCAAGCCCCTTTGCTAACTTTATAGGGGTAAAGTCTCCGGTTATAAGATAGGTTTGGTTATGATCGTGTAAAATACTCAGCAGAGTGTTCAACTTGTGGAGGTAGATTCGAATATTGCTAGTGGGTGATCTGTATATGCACAAGGTTATAAAATTTACAGATTTGGCGGTGGAACACTCAAAGACCTTTTCTTCAGAGAGAGAGAGTTGATTTCTTCAGCTGTACTGCTCGATAGTTCTTTTGACACATATACCGCACTCACTCCGTGATGACATTCAGTAGCATTCAGTAGCTGGATACAAGTGTGTAATTTGGCATGTTCAAATGACTTATATTTGAGTTCGTCTGCCAATGCTCAGTGATGCATATTATGTAACCTTTGAGTTCTGCAGCTCATGTTTGAACACTGTATTTTGATGGAAAACTAAGTTTTTTTAAGTTTTCAGTGGGGTTTTTGATTTGCTCGGATTTTTAATTAATTTTTGGTGCTGATAGAGTGAGTATCTGTCAGTATATAATTTTTATGATTATTGATGGTGAAAGGGGCGAATGAATACTTTATCAGGCCAGTTATCGTCCATAGTCAGATCTGTGCTGCCAATTTTAAAGCATTTGTTTTCGAGACTTAGATTTGAGATCAAAGCAGTACATATTTTAATCTCCGAATTTTTCTTTGGTATAATCATTCACATAGTTCAGAGTTGTCGATTCGTTTAGTCCTCCCATCCACATCCAGTTTCTGCTAGGTACCGCTTCTAATAGATTGCTTGGTTGTCCCCGTTCGAAGATCCCGGATGACGATGTTTGTATGCTTATCGTCCTTTTTGTACGTAACTTTTTGCCATGGCTGTCCGGGTCATTCTGTTCCAACCTTGTCCAAATTTATGTACTCACTGCACATCTGTTCAGTTTGAACCCTCATGATTTCCAGTCCCAGCCTGTATGCTGGAATTTACCCAAGTTCGACCTCGTGAGTCACATGTTTTGGTGAGTTTTTTGCCGAGATTGTTGGCTGACTTGTTTATCTGTAGTTTTTCTGAGGTAGCCTTTTTTATGGTGGTATTCATGTTTTACTTCAGAGTTTGTTGACCTTGATTTTGATTACCAGTCAGATGATTAATTTTTAGGTTCGATAATTTTTCTTTCACAAGTGCTATTTTTTCGTGGAGAAGATTTATTAATGTTTGTCACAAATAATGACATCCTTGTCGGCGATAATCTGTCTCAACAGCTTGTTTTCTTCCTAGAGTAGGTCTCTTCGGTCATTATCATATCATTGGTCACTGAGAAATGTTCTCACTAGCTGGGCCCAGCTATTATGATGAGGTGATTCACATTTAATGCAATTCATTCCTTTTGTAATTTTGTTTGCAATATTCACACATTTTCTTGTTCTTGTCTGAACGGACATTTCGATTATCTTCCATCTTGAATTAAATTGGCATAAGCATTACAGTTCCACTTGGCAATTCAATTTTGTCATGCCACTGGAATATCACTGCTGTATTCTGTTAACAAGTTTTTGCATTCCATTAGTCCCATTGTTTTTTGTCGTGAAAAAGAAGATATGAAACTTTGTCACTCTCAGAGATTTGTACTTGCTTTGTTCATTATGCAATTAACACTGCAAAATCACCAGTTTTGAAATCTTATTATTGCAGTTCACACTTTTGGGAATATTTTGATACCGCTTTTGTCAATTATTCACTTTTAGTTCTAGGAGAGAAACACGATTTTGTAGGAGCACTTTAAAAAGCATTACTAAGATACCTGCGGTATTTTTTTATTATATGAGTAATTTGAACTTTCTTGTCCTTCTTGCAAATTAGTTAATAGAGGTGTGAGACAAATATTTGCATCACAAACTCCATCTGGATTCATTAGGCAGGTAGTAAATCATTAATAAAATACATTATTTCGAAGTTATAATTAAATATGATGTTCCAAAACCATAATTATATTATAATCAAATTCGAAACACAAATAACTATTATTGAAATATCCTAATATCAATGTCAAAATTGCCAAGTCAGTTCTGAGGGTCCGTGAACTATTTTTTTTATTCCTTGTTTGGAAAAATCAAAGGAATAAGAATATATTTTTTATTGCATTTCTCAAATAGTGTAATGAACAGTTCTTTCAATAATTCAGCTTTGTTAAAATAATTCAATAAATTTCCTACACAAAACAAAACAGTTCAAAATCGCCTGACAGCCTTTCCAACCCCATAAAATGGTCTGCAATTTTTTTCCAACATATTACATAATCTAAAATACAAAACAAATTTTTGGTGCCTCATTTAAGGTTGCTGTAGAAATTAGAATAGGGCAGCCAGATCGTTAGTTTATTCTGAATAAGTAGGCAAATTTGTCAACAAAACGACAATTTTAATGATGTCACAATATTTGTCAAGAAAACACAGCTATGTCCGAAGTAAGGCTGGCAACATTAAAAAAAATATATTCAGTCTACAGTAGTAAAGCCAAAAACATACTCATCCGAATGCCGCAATTTTTCTGCGAACAAAATGACTGCCAGACATGCGGTGGTAAGGTTCATAAATATTTCAATTTCTCTAGAGTACCTTGCTCTTAGTTCAATGAACTATTATCCATAGTGATGTCCAAATTGAAGAGATCATATTCAGGTACAATTTGATAAAATGCATAAACTAATTATCTCTTCTTCCCAACTACTCGACTGATTGGAATATTTAAAAATGAAAAAATAACAAATATCAACAATAAATATAGAAAAATGATGATTCAAAGTTAATCGCAATTTTTTGCCGTATGAGTATGAACGTTCATGCGGCGGTTTGTCTCCAATTTGCAAATTGCGTTTATTTGGATGAGTATGGACGAGCATTCTGAAAAATGGAGAAATTGTGGACAACGATAAACACATGATTAAAGAAATGCTTGTTTTCAGTAGCCAAAAATAGCGCTGTAAAATGATATTTGTTCGTCCTCTATAAGCATTTGAGAGGGCCGCTTTCTGACTTCGAATTTGGGCTCAATTTAACCAAAATCAAAGTCGTTCATTTAAATTGAGAAATAAACAAGAACACCGAGCAGAACGAATATTGACACTATGAGGGTCATAGTCGACTCAATACATCGTTAACCAAACAGCGAAGTTCTAGTAGGTAATTATTTTTTCTAGATTATTAAGTATTTATTGTAAATATTTCAGAGGAAGAATATTTTTATTTATTAATCGACTAGCAACTGTTAGCGGAAGTATTACAACCTGTATACTAATACCAGTCAATAATGTTCATTCTTCAACTCACTCCAAAACGTTGGTTGTTGCCCTGGAATTCAGGGTCTGCTGACCGAAATCACAAATGAGCGGCTGGCTTCTGTTTGTTGACTCCGTTGATTTGTCGTTTTCTACCAAGTGTTGTTTATCCTTGCACTTCTCCACCGTACTGATGAGGGCCGAGAGCCCGAAACACGTGCCTACGGTTAGCCTACGGTTAGCTCTGAGGGCTATGTCCATTAAATTCCTTCCATTTATATATATATATATATATATATATATATATATATATATATATATATATATATATTATTTAAAGCTTTATTGTGAGGTATTAGTTTCATTTTAGTATCACTCCCGTATTTTGAGAAATTATCAAGGTACAAAGTTAAATTAAAAGTGTAGTTTCATACCAGTGGAAGTAGAAAGTACCATACTATACATGTACTTAATCAGTTACATAGTTATCCAGTCCTAAAAGTGCATATAGTGCATTAAAATAGCAGCCTTAGTCCTAATGAAGAGAAATTCTACAATCTAAAAGTGCAGGTGTTCAACCAAAAAAAAGAAAGCAGGTGTTCAACCAAAAAAACAAAAACGAAACAGATTGGGATAAAATAAACAGTGACTAAACTTTTTTTTTTGGGGGGACAGCTGGATTTGCCATATAGAGGGTCATGTCTAGAGTCTGCTCCAAGTGTGACTTTGAAATTGAAGATGACTCATACTTCGAGTGTGATTCCTGTAAACAGCCAATTCACAGCCGTCATCCTGTTCGGAGCTTACTGCATCGGAAGTAAAATGCATGCAACTAAAGAAAAGAACCCTTCTCTTTCTTTGCAACGAGTGTAACAGTGGCCTCAGACAAATCCCCACGATCATCAAATCAATTGCCGAACTAAAGTCCGAAATCAGCTCATTAAAGGAGATGAATTCCTCCCCACCCACTAGAAGCCACCCTGAAAATCACGCACCTCAGATGAATGAAATTATTGCGGAAATTTCCGAACGAGAATCTCGTAAAAGAAATGTGATGTTGTTTGGGCTTCCCGAAATTGAAGACAACAGCGATGCAGACAAGAAGGTTGGTAAAGAAGTTATAAACTCTCTTCAACCTAGTATTCCCCAAAACAGCATCATATTATTCAGAGTAGGGCGTCTTGCCAATAACAACGCCAAACCCAGGCCAATGAAAGTTATTTTACAATCCTCAGAAATAGCTATGTCAGTTATCCAAAAGGCAAAAGAAATCAAGAAAGTTGACCGTTTCAGAAACATGGTCATCACATCAGACAAAACTCCACTCCAAACTAAGCATTACCGATAAATCAAAACAATACTGAATGAACGCACAGCAAACGGTGAAACCAACCTGAGAATAAAGTACGTATATGGCGAGCCGAAAATAGTAAAAAACCAATAGTGCCGTCTAAACAGGATCTGTCTTACCTCCAATGCTACTATCAGAACGTCAGGGGTCTAAACACCAAAACTCACGAATTTATCAAATCCACATCTGCTTCCGAGTACCACATTATTGCCATCACTGAAACCTGGGTGCAATCAAACATTCTTAGTTCCGAGCTATTTCCTGATAACTATGTGGTGTTTCGAAGTGACAGAAATCTCGCAGCATGCTCAGTCTCAAGAGGTGGTGGTGTGTTATTGGATGTTAGTTCAGACTGTGAAGCTGCTGAAATAGACTTATCCGAATTTCGTGTGAACTTTGTTACCATTGACATTGTGGGATGTAAGGTATTATTTAAGCATAAGGTCCTCTTCGTGTTTGTCATCTATATTCCCCCAAACGCAAGTACTAACCACATACAAAATCTCTTTACTACACTTGAATTCCTTGAATGTCTGTACGGTAGCAATTTACTGATCCTAGGCGATTTCAATCAACCTAACTATGTAAATCTTGATGCAAACGTAAACAACACCACTTTAGCTACAATCGATCAGCTCAAAAGCTTCTATGACCTTAAACAATTCAACTTGGTGCACAACCACTCAGGACGTTTACTAGATTTAATTTTTTCCAATCTTGAATGTAGCACCCATCATGATTTTCTACCCTTCGTACCAGAAGATGAATACCACCCAGCCCTTCAAGCAACCTTATCATTCCCAAAACCAAGTTTGGCAATACCATACAACAAAAACATCACAAACTACAATTTTCGCAAAGCTAACTTCTCTGAACTATATTCAGCTTTCCTCTACACCGACTGGTCATGTCTGAACCAATATTCTAATGTAAATCTAGCAGTAGCAAAGTTTTACTCAATTATTTACTCTGTACTTGATCTATGGGTTCCTACTCAAACCAACTTCAATAGTAAATACCCCCCTTGGTTTAACAGTGATATAATTCGTGAAATAAAACAAAAACATAAAGTTTTCAAAAAACTGAAAAAAACTCAATCGGAACTTGACAAACAGCATTTCAAGGAACTCAGAAAATCTGTCAAATCAAAAATATCTATCGCATATGAAGAATACCGACGAGCAGCAGAAAATTCAATCAAAACTGACCCATCCAATCTATGGTCATATATCCAAAACAAAAAAGGATCCTCTAGAATTCCAGGCATTGTATACCATAACGACAACGAATACAGTAATCCATCCAGCATTGTCAATATATTTGCTGAATTTTTCGAAAGTGTTTACACCCCTATCTCGAATACAACAAACAATGTATCTAATCTGTCAACTAATTACCCTACTATTACTATAAAATCCTTTTCGGAAACAGAGGTACTTAATTCCTTGAAAAAACTAAAACCCAAACGAACGTCAGGATCTGATTCGATACCGAGTTTCCTGGTCAAAGACTGTGCACAAATTTTTGCTAAACCTCTTCAGACAATTTTCAACCTTGCCCTGAAATCTGGATGCTTCCCAGATAAGTGGAAAACTGCCAAAATATGCCCAATATTCAAATCCGGAGCAATCAACAATGTTGCAAACTACAGACCAATAACACTTCTCTCCAATTTTGCAAAGGGCTTTGAGATATGTCTCTACAATTCACTATTTCCAAACCTAAAAATATCATCACAAATGACCAACATGGATTCATGAGCAAACGATCAACGGTCACTAATCTGATGTGTTTCACTCAGGCGGCGAGTTCTGCACTTGACAATCATTCTCAATTGGACACAATCTATACCGACTTCTCAAAGGCCTTCGACAAACTAGACCACCAGATACTTCTGAACAAACTAAACTTCCTTGGCTTTGACACACAACTAATTAAAATTTTTCAATCTTACCTCCAAAACCGCACACTCTTTGTTGAATTTAGAGGACACACATCCTATCAATTCATCGCCTCAAGCGGCGCCCCACAAGGGAGCAACTTAGCCCCCCTCTTATTCTCATTATTTATAAATGATATTGGTAAAAATATCTCCAGCAACTTGCTGCTATTTGCAGATGACTTGAAAATATTTCGTAGAATTCAATCACTAAACGACTGTACAATTTTACAGGACGACATTCATGAACTTCTCCATTGGTGCACCGAAAACAAACTACCACTAAATGTCCAAAAATGCAAATACACTACTTATTCTCTGAGAAATGCAATCATTGATTTTCAATACTACCTTAGCAACACTCCATTAGAGCACAAAGCACAAAATAAGGACCTCGGTGTTGAATTTGACCCGAAACTCAACTTTTCCCAACACTATGATAACACAACCTCCTCTGCAAAGAGGATGACCGGTCTAATATTCCGTACATGTAGAGATTTTCAAAACAAAGAATGCCTCACCACCCTATACAATGCATATGTAAAATCAAGACTGGATTACTGCTCTCTGATATGGTCACCACTCTACAAATGTCATATCGATCAGCTCGAGTCAGTACAGAGGCTCTTTATGAAGTATGTGTCATTCAAGACAGACGGACTCTACCCTCCACAAGGTTTCAACAACAATATGTTATTGAATAAATTTTCACTCGTCACTAGAAAACTGTAGAACATACTATGCCTGCTTGTTCATTTACAAACTCGTACATAACTTAATAGACTGCCCCGAACTGTTAACACAATTGAACTTTCATGTTCCACGAATCAACAGCAGGTACTTAAAAAAACCCAAAACAAATATTCTCGTTAAATCTCCTCTGCACTCAATGTGCAAAAAAATAAATGAAGTCTGCACAAACATCGATATTTACAACGAATCAATAAGTTCCTTTAAAAACAAAGTAAAACAAATATTGTATAGCAAACAATCACTTCCATATCCCCAATAAACAATTTCGAGCTTATTCTATCGTTCCCACACATGTAATTTGTACCTTTCAGTTTTAGTTTGTTTATATATTTAGCTTAGTTATTTCTAAATGAAACTTGCTTCATCTTTTCAACTGTCTTGTAATTGGGTTCTTCCTGTTTAGACAATACATGTTTTTTTTTTAATTATATATATATATACAGTAATGGAAACAATTTATCTGGGGTATAGACAGAAATCTACACGAGCAACAAGGAACGCAATGATATGATAATACCACATAAACAAGAGAGACGCACTGCTGTGCGCCCCTCCTTTTACCCCACCCTACGCATTAACTGACCACGTGGCAATGCGACACAGCGCACGGCGAGACTCATTCTTGCCGAGCCCTGGTTGCGAAAACCGCAGAGAAAGTACAGATCGTTAAGTGGTACTTTGGGGGTAATTCTGTACAAGATACTAGAAATCTATTCATAGTGGCTTTTGCAGATAGACCTGTACCTACGAAAGCGACTGTCCTTTCAATTATTAATAAATTTCAGAATTTTGGGTGTGTGGCAGCACATTGCAAAAAATGTTGTCCCACAAAGCCACCACCGCATCCTAGACAAATACCCGAGGAACGGGAAATAAGAAACGGTTATAATTGTTTCAAAGTCAAGACCACACAAGAACTTTTGCCTGGAGACCATTTCAGACGTATGGAGTTTTGTGAAACGATGGTCGAAAAATGCAATAGGGTATTTCGTGTAAATGATGACTTTCTAAAAAAGGTGTTATTTACCGATGAATCGTCCTTCTCAATTCATCGAAAACACAACCCATCCATAGTACGTTATTGGTCTCGTAAAAATAAACATTGGAGTATTGCTGTGAGGACACAGTACCCAAGCAAATTAAATGTGTGGACAGGACTTTTAGGCGATCACGTCATAGGCCCATTTTTATTGAAGGGAATTTAAATGCAGCAAAATATTTTCAACTTTTGCAAAATCAAATTATTCCTGCAGTTCGCGCTCTTCCGATTTACTTTAACGACGTGTGGTTTCAACAAGATGGTTGTCCTGCCCACAATGCAGGCACGGTGGTTACATTTTTGAATCAGTTATTTCCCGGTTTATTTGTACGCGAGGTACAATCAACTGGCCACCTCGATCACCAGATGTAGCACCTCTCGATTTTTATTCCTAGGGCATGCTAAAATCAGAGGTATATCGGCATGAGTTCGAACGTTCCACCAATTTAGATGAACTGAGGGCAAAAATTATTCAGTTGTGTGCTCAGGTAACACCAGTTACCCTTGCGGCTACCAGAACAGAATTGTACAATAGATTCGGCTATTGTTTGGCCCAAAATGGTGGTTTGTTCGAACATTTAATAAAATAATAATAATAATAATAAGAACGTTTATTCAATAAGCCATTTTTACAGAAAATAAATTATAACAATGATAGTAATAGAAATAATAATACATGTTTTTAATAGAAAGCCTACTGAAAAGGACTATATTCACTGCCAGGGATCACAGGGATGCAATGGAAGTGATTTTCAATATGGCCCTTCGTGTTATTAACAATACTAATTTGAAATATTTGGTCGCACCTAGGTTTACACCTGTATGTGCAGTTGTTTGTGTATTTTAGTTTCGAAAGATTATATGTGTAGAACTACATTTTGGGTAGGTATCTGTATAGTTAAGTAGTATAAAATTGGCTCAGTCTATAGGCTGTGTATATACTTGTCTTGATGTTTGCCTATGTGTTGTCTTGATTTTTTCCTGAATATGCTTTGTTTTTTATGTTTCTAATATCTTGTGGTAATGTGTTGAATATTTTGGAGCTGTTGTTGTAATGAATCTTTGGTTGGCGTCTTTTGATAAAAAGGATTTTTATGGAAAAAGCCTTGTGGGGTTAAGGCTTTGCGTGTTTCATGGCAGTGTTCAATTCTATTTATCAAGTGTTGATTTTTATGGATGAAAACACAACATGCATGAAAATACAAGGATCTCACACTTAATATATCTTCGTTATATAAAAGCCTTGTGGGGTACAATCTCCTTTTTTGTAGTATAATTTTAATTATGTAATTTTGAAAGGTAGTTAAAGGTTCTAGGGCATTACTGTAGAGACCTCCCCAAACAATAATGCCATATTTCAATGTGATCAAGAGTTTTTTGTTCATTATTTTTCGTAACTCATAAAATTTGTGGATGAATCTGCGTAATTTTGCTGTTAAGGTGTTTATTTGATCCTTCCATTTGAGATATTTGTCTATGATGATGCCTAGATATTTATTTCTATCATTGCTGTTTATTTCTAGATTGGTGTTTATGATGTTTATTTTCTTAAAATTTGGTCTATTTACGTCTGTTAAAGAGAAGGCTACATATGACGTTTTTGTTACGTTCAGTGAAAGTTTATTGTAGTCCAACCAATTTTTTACTAAAGATGTACCGTATTCAGCTTTTTCTTTGACATGTTGCCATGTGTTACCTTCATATAATAAGACGGTATCGTCTGCGTAAGATAGAATAGTACCATTTATGCTTGTATTCAGTAACGAGTTGATGTATATTATGAAGAGCAGTGGTCCCAGAACTGTTCCTTGAGGTACTCCCATTTGTACGTATTCATATGTGCTACACGTATTTCTTATCCTCAGAGCTTGCTTTCTTTGTGATAGATAGTTTTTGAAAATTTCTAATGCAATGCCTCTCACACCAAGTTTTTCCAGAGTTTCCAAGAGTGATGTATGAGGAACCGTATCAAAAGCTTTCGCTAGATCAAGGAAGACTGCAATACACTTGTTTCCGCAGTCTAAATTATTCTTTATCTGATTAATCAGTTCAAACATTGCCTCATTTGTGCTTGTATCTGGACGAAAACCGAATTGTTTATCACTCAAGATATTATTATTCGAGAGAAAGTCATATAATCTTACTTTAAGACATTTTTCAAATAGTTTTGCAAAAGTGTTTATTAAGCTGATTGGTCTATAATTTTGTATAGAATTTTTGTCTCCGTTTTTATAAATTGGTGTAACTACCGACATTTTAAGTTGTTTAGGTATTTTGCCATTTGAAAATATAAGATTTATTATGTGAACAAGTGGTTTTAGTATATGCATATGACATTTTTTTACAGTATCAGCGGTTATTCCATCTATTCCAGGAGAACTGGATGTTTTTAGGGTGTTAATATGATGGATGAGTTCGTTTTCATCAGTTGGCTTGAGAAACAGAGAGTTTTTAATTTGCGGGTACTTATTTTTGAAGTTTTGGGGTGCAGCAGGAATGGTTGCCATATTAGTGCCTACATTTATGTAGTATTGATTACAATAATTTACCATTTCTTTATCATCAGTAAAGTGTTCCCCTCTTTCATTATATATAAATATGTCTTGATTTGTTTTCCGGTCGTTCTCGTTTGTGGCTTCCTTGACTATGTTATATATTTTTTTTATATCGTTTTTACAGTTAGAAATCAGATCAGAGTAGTAAGCGGATTTAATTGTTTTTATCAATCGGTTGAGATGATTTCTATAACTTTTATATATTTCCTGTAGTTCTACATTATTTCTGCTTCTATTCAGTTGTTTCTTAAGTTTGTCCCTGTGTTTGATGGAATTATTATGCCATTTGTTATCCATGTTTTTTTTTTGTTATTTTCTTTGAATTGTACAGTCCTTGTCGAAGTAGATTGTTTTATAGCATTGGTAAAAATGTCTATAAATTCGGTATAAGCTAGGACAGGATCTTGGACTTTTACAATTTTATCCCATTTACATTCACTTATTATCCGTAGAAATGTATCTGTATCAAATTTATCATTTTTTGTATGATTCTATTAGTTTTGTTTTCAGATTTTGTGCTATTAATTGATAGGAAAATTGGATGGTGATCGGTAATATTCGAGTTTATTACAAGTGGTACAAAATTAACTGTGTTTTCTTGTATGGATTTCCGAATAAAAATGTGGTCTAAACAAGACTTTGACGTATGTGTAATTCTTGTGTGTGTGTTTATATAGGATTCGAATCCATAAGACATCAACTTTGATGTGTAATTATTTGTTTTGGCATTATCATCATTCAGTATATCATAGTTAAAATCACCAATGAGTAAGTCAATATTTTGTTTAGTTTCATTTGAGATGTATGTGTCTAGGTCCTCAATAAAATCATTGTCGTTGGTAGAGGGTGATCTATAACAGGGTACAATATTGAATTTGAGTTTGTTTAACTCAAATGTTATTCTACTTATGGTAATTTTTGTTATCGGCAAGATTCTGTGTGTTACGTTAAAATTAATATTGGATTTTATGAAAATAAGCAATCTATCACATAGGTTGATTGTGCTGTCGTTGAACAGTGTAGTGTAGCCAGGAATTGTAAAATCATTTACATTACTTATAAATCTGGTTTCGCCTAAAATTATGATATCTATAGTTTTCAAATTATTCATATTCAAAAAAATAAAAAATTCATCAAAGTTTTTATAAGCACTTCTAATATTTAAGTGTAGTATTTGAAAAATACTGTATTTTTCAAGCTGATTCAGTTTTTCAGTGAGTTCGTTTGTTTCAATGTATTGGTTGACAGTTGTCAGTGATGGTGTTTTAGTTTCCAGATCATCTAATAATTGTATTTCTGTGTTATCCATTAAATGTGGGAAATATAAGAGATATAGAGATGTACTTATTGGGAATTCACTGAAAAAAACGAAATCATCATTCAAAGTACTCTATTTTACTTTGTAGTATCTTGATATGATATTTCAGAGTGTGACATTCTGAATCATTACTTTGATGGTTCGTATCATAATTCCGTACACAAAATATTTAATTTGGTTTGTCTTTTCCTGTAAATATTTTTTTTCTCTCCATTCAAGAAATAATTGTTTTTCTGTTAGAAACAAGTTTTTTGTTTTTATTGTCTTACAGAAATATCGTTTGCTTTTGTTTATGTCTAAGAATTTTCTTTTGTTTTCGCGGCCACCACAGCACCAGATATTTTGATCTACCTGTCGTCCGACAGATTAAATTGAATCAATGATTCAGTTTAAGTTGTTCAAATTATCTGATGTGAAATTATCGTCAATTATTCTTCTTCATTGCAGCGCACACATTCTCCTGACTGCTGCTGGTATGATACTGACGTCCTGAGCTTGACCGCTCTGACTCTCCTATCTCTGTGTCGTGACATCGATATCCCTTCCTCGAGCGAGTCGAGTAGAAATTGTAATGCTCTCTCAACATATAGCAAGCTATTCTTTGCGCTCTCATGAAACCACCATACCCAAGATAAATACTTTGCGATACTGTATATATATATATATATATATATATATATATATATATATATATATATATATTAATATATGGAATGCCCAAAATTATAGAGGTGACTCCTATAATTTGTGGGGTGAAGCTTAGACCTAATGACGTGGAATTTGATGACACGAAATTTCGTGCACATCAATAGGTCACCAACAGATGTCAATATAGATAGATAGATAAGTTTATTTGTCTTTTAGATGTATAAGTATACAAATAAGATAAGTCAGTATATATATATATATATATATATAAAAGTAAGAAAAAACTAATGACTAGGGAAAAAGCACAAATTAGATAAAAAATGAGATACAGATAATAAAGATAAAAGTAAAATACAAATAGTACACAACCAGCATGATCACACACAATTACATTGAGAACTAACAAACATAAAAAAGTAGTACAAATTAAAAAGAGCTGACATTTGCCAGCTTATTTAGGTCTGGACAGTAGGGCATCTATGTATTCCTCGTCTGTGTAATATACATTCGAGTTCAGAAAGGATCGCATGTGTTTTTTGAAACTGTTGAAGTCTAATTCCTTTACATAGGGTGGTAGGACATTATAGAGATTTACATCGAGAGAATTTTTACTGGATTTTTGCAATCTGAATTTAGCAGGTCTTATTAATTGCCTGCCCCTGGTGTTGTGATCATGAAAGTCAGCATGTATATCGAGATTTTTTTTGTTCTTATGTATTTCAAGGATTGACTGATATATGTAAATTGAGGATAATATCATGATTCTCAGAGATAGAAAATGAGGTGTACATGAGTCCGTGTATCCTGCCCCAGTTATTATTCCCATGGCTTTTTTTTTGTAATATGAAGACATCCTTGTTTCCCCATAGTATTGTGCCATATGAGATTCGGGAATGGAAGAAAGCATAGTATGCTGATAATAGGGCATGAGGACCGATAATAGTTTTCAGCTTCCGTAATAGAAATAAGTATTTATATAGGTTTAATAATAATAATAATAATATACTTTATTGTCATTAAGAATAAATCTTGTGGACAAAGCTTGTGAAAAATAAATATAAATGTAAATATAAAAATATAAAATGTAAATATAAAAACACCTAAAGTTAGAACATACATCGTCGAATTTTGTATCAACATGGTTGTGTGCAGTTTTGTTTAAAAATCTTATCAAAACTTATATAATACACATATATAATATTACATAAATGAACACACCTATTACACCAAACAAACAAACATCTATATCCAAGCAAGAATATAAACAAAAATCTTAAATAACATATATTCAAATATGCACATTTTGTCACGTAAATTTATCATTATAGAACTCTTGCAAATTATAATAGGGTCTATCAGCCAGAAATGTTTTTACTCTTATTCTAAACATTTTGTTGGTCAAATTTGCCTGACTTATATCTGAGGGCAAGTGATTAAACATCTTGACCCCATTGTAATAAATAGAATCCCTGGCCAAATTTGTTAAAGGAATTGGCAATTTCAACGGGGTGGAACGGGTGTTATAAGAATTGCACGAAGCCTCGAATAGGGACATATTTTTGTAACTGAGACAAACCGATTACAAAATGAACAAAGCAATCACTGTTAAAATATTTTCTTCGACGAATTTGTGTCTGCACGAATCACGAGGTTTGATCATACACATATACCTGATAGCCCGTTTCTGCAGTACTAATACAGACAGAGTGCTGATGAATTGCATACTCCCCAAAACGGTATTCCATAACGTAGGTGAGATTCTAAGAGTTTTAATTCCCAAATTTATTGAAGTTACTTACTGCTAATCCGAATTTTACTTTTAAGATGTTTGATATGTTCAATAAATTTGAGCTTATTGTCAATTTGAATACCTAGAAATTTAGTTTGAGTCTCGTTCTTGATCACTAAGTTATCACCAAATGACAGGTCATCAAGAGCACATCTGAATGATAAAATGTTTGTTTTAGTGATATTGAAGGACAACAAATTAGCATCACACCACTCCTTGATTTTTTTCATATCAGTAGATATTGCATTGTGTAAATCATTTGAGTTTTTGTTGTTCCACAATATCGTCGTGTCATCAGCGAAAAGAGTGATTTTTCCAGAAATGCTCAAATTTGCAAGGTCATTGACATATAACAAGAATAAAATGGGTCCTAAAACTGATCCTTGTAGCACTCCACACATAATATCCTTTTTTTCTGAAAGTCCTGTTGTTCTTACCATTTCATTCCTTCCTGAAAGGTAAGCATCAAACCATTTGAGCGTCATTTCTCTGCAGCCGTATTGGTAAATTTTTCTTAGCAAGATCTTATGATCAACGCAATGAACGCCTTCGATAGATCACAAAAGACCGCAGCAGCTACATTACCAGAATTCAACTTTGAATAAATATCATAAAGAAATGAAAAGATGGCATCGTGCGTATTTTTATTGCTTTGAAAACCAAACTGGCTTTCACTTAAAATATTGTGGCGTCTTAGGAAATCCGTCAGACGTATTTTCACAAGTTTTTCGATAACTTTGGCTATAGTTGGAATGAGGGAGATCGGGCGAAGATTCGCGGGATCATCTGAATCTCCACCTTTGTATAATGGAAGGACAACAGATGTTTCCAGAAAATCAGGAAAAATCCATTGTGGAATGAGGTGTTGATTAGAGATACCAATGTTTGCAATGCATTAATTGGAAGATTTTGGATAATTTTTATGGAGATTCCATCATAACCAGTTGCATTTTTATTCTTTATATTCCTCAAAATTTCTAATAATTCGTCAATATTTGTATCGTACAAAGTTAGGTTATCCTCAATTCTGACATCTTCAAGATTTAATAAGGGATCGTAAGGAATCACTATATTCTCACTAAGGTTTTTTGCAATCGAACAATAATAATCATTGATTTTATCAGGACTAAGTGATATTCCCACGTTTTTTTTTATTTTCCCGTAATATCACTGATAGCAGACCATGCTTCTTTCATTTTATTAGTTGACTTACCGATTTGGTTATCATAATGGATTTCCTTCGCTCTCTTAATAGTGGATCTATATATTCTGCGGTAGTTATTGAAGAAGTCATGGAAGTAAAGATTGTCAGTAAATTTTCGTATGTTATGCAGTGAACTTAATTTTTCGAAGAAATTTTCAATCCTGTTGTAATTCATGGTTTTCTTTTTCTGACTTTAATTTTTGCATGGGAAATGATTCATCAAATACATTCAATAGCTCGTTGTGAAATGTGTGGAATGGATCACTTTGGAACAGCATACCTTCCCAGTTAATCTTTAGACAATTCTGATAGAACCTATTGTAATTTGCTCTACTGTAAAGTCTCCCAAACTTGAGTTTACGTTGTGTATTCAATGAGTCAAGAAGTACAGAGCAAGTAACTGCTTCGTGATCTGATAAACCTGATGGTATCACTGAACATGATATGTTCTGTACATTAAAGTTGCTACAAACATAGTCAATACAAGAGCTAGAGAATTGGGAAATACGAGTATCTGATTCAACGTGCATATTCAAGTCAAAAGTTAAAAGTAAATTTTTAAGTGAGTCTGTATCTGTCGATTCATCATTGTTATAATTTATGTTCAAATCACCAGTCAATAATATAGATGAGTTGACAGGAAATTCAGATAATAAATAGCTTAGGTTATTAAAAAATATATCTACATCAGCAGATGGTGAACGGTAAAAACATAAAATGTACAGATTAATTTTTTTGATGTAGCAGACAGAAAACTCAAACGTTTTGTCTTTGGACAAGTCTTGGAACTTATCAACTTGAATGAAAGTCAAGTCACCAAGAGCTGAATTTTTAATCAATATTACTGTTCCTCCATGATTAGAACAGTTTCTGGAGTATCTAGATATCACAGTGTAGTCAGGAATGCTTATTGGTTCGAGAGTATTACACCAATGTTCCGTAAGCAAGACTATTGTAGGAAAATTCAAGTCATTTAAAAATATAAAAAGTTCATCTATTTTGTTCCGAAGGGACTGAATGTTTAGTAAGACTAAGGTAATAGAGTTACAATTAGAGAAATGATTACAATTGTTATGTTCTTCAAATGATCTTTTTGGACCAGATTCATCATATGAACTCTTAGAACTTGATATTCTTTCAACATCTAAACTTTTTTTAGTGTCTCCATGGAGGGGTCTAAAAAACCTTGAATGGTTTCATTTATGACGGTGGGAAATTTCAAATTTTTTGTTTGTTTATTTCTGAATATGAAATCTGAGTTTTTTTTGACGATTTCCTTTTTACTTTGCATCGTGCCTTTCGTACAATTCAAATAAAAAAAAAGAGATATCACCTTCGGCATAATGATTCAACTTGTATGTATATTCATTCAGCTTGACATTGAATTTGTAAATGAAATCATTTAATTTAACTTGCTTACCATAAGGTACAGATGAAAAAATTATATTCATATGACTACACTCTTTAATCCTACTGTTGATTTCTCTGAATGACGGATATTTCTTTGATTTGAAATCATTAGAACCTGCAATAACTATTATGTAGTCATTGAGGCCGAATTTCATCGATAGCTCAACAACATCTTCTATCACAGTCACGAAATAAGCCCCTGGTTTGATGATCGTTTCTATGGTGAACTCTTCTCCGATAAATTTGGACATAGATTTTCTCAAGCCATATCCTATTTCATCACATAAAATGATAATTTTTGGGATTGGAATGAACTCCCTGTGATTCACTTCGGAAGTGGCTGTTGATATATTTCCAATATTCGCCAGTGTTTCTCTAACAATTGCCAGTGTTTCATTCTTCTTGGCTTCAGGCGGATATTCAATATTTACACACAGCTGCTCCGTGTGAGTTGACCAATTAAGTTTGTCATCCAGTGTGATGCCCAGCAGTTTTACACTATTTCCATATACTTCAGATGTATTAGAGGAGAATAGGATATGTTGTGTTTTACTCATGTTAAGGTTGTTTATTCTGAACCAGGTTTCAGCTTTTTCTTGTGCCAGTTTTATACTGATAGTCAAGTCTGCCTTATTATTGCAGGAGCTTGTGAGAGTTGTGTCATGCAAAAGCAATACAGCCATATGGGGACATATATGGAAAAAGGTCATTTATATAAGATGGAATATATATATATATATATATATATATATATATATATAATATAAATAGTAGTGGGCCTAGAACGGAACCCTGTGGAACTCCGAATTTCATTACTTTGAAGTCGGACACTTTATATGTATCCAGTACAATGCATAGTTGTCTGTTTGATAAATTGGAAGAGAAGATGGAGAGAGTTACTCCTCTGATACCGTACTATTCGAGATTTGCAATAAGTAAGGAGTGAGACACACAATCAAAAGCTTTTGTTAAATCACACAGATCAGCTGCAGTGTGTTCCCCCCTTTCAAATCCCTCAATGATGCCATCGACCACTCTCTTCAACGCATGTATCGCAGATGACGACTTTCTGAATCCAAATTGGCTAGAGTGCAGTAGATTATTTTTATGGAAATAGTTGTATAATCTGTTTTTCAGTATGATCTCAAATATTTTGCCAAGAATGGAAATTATTGATATGGGGCGGTAATTTTCGATGTTTTCCTCATCCCCTTTTTTATAGATTGGGAGAATTCTAGTTACCTTTAAGTCGTCAGGAAATCGACCTTCCTCAACACAGGCATTGAAGAGTAAAGTCAGAGGCACAATTAAGTATACGACTGTTTTTTTTATTAATTTACTATTCAAATTGTAAATATCAAGCAAGTTTGAATTCTTTAGTTCGAAAATAGCATTTTGTACCTCTGTTCGTGTGATGGGTTCCATGAAGAAAGACCCTGAAAATTTTGGGCTTTTCTGTCCTGGGAGGAGGATTAAAGCTAGTGCCGGATTGTGATAATTCTTTTGTTATAGTTTCACCCACAGTTGAGAAATATGAGTTGAATTCTTGTGCTGTAAAATTGTCAGGTATTGAGAAGTGTTTTCTATTCATTTCTATATTGATGAGTTTCCAGCTATCACGAATTTTGTTGCGGGAGTTTAAAATATAATTATTATATGCGCTTTTTTTGGTTGATATCAACATTTTCTGATATTCCCTATCTAATGTTAGAAATACTTTTTTGTGCAGGAGATCGTTAGTAACGTCAAACTTTGTTTTTGCCGCTTGGACTTTATTTTTTAAATTTATTATAAGCTCATGGATCCAATCGCTAGGTGGACTTGCTAGTTATTTTCTTCAGTGGAAAATGCTTTATTACTAGTGAGGAATAGCAATTTAGTAAGAAGCTTGTCATATTCTCAATAGTGTTTAAGTTATAAAAACCCTCCCAATCAATTAGGTTTAGGGATTTTAGAGCCTGCTGTAGGCCTTTCTCAGTAATGTATTTTCTCATGTGGGGCAGATTGTTTTCCTTGGGGCTTTTCAGATTTATAAATTGTCCATATTGATCGGATAAGCAGGGGTCAGTTATACCTGTTTCATGGCAGTCCTTTGATAGATTAGTGAAAATGTTATCGATGCAGCTTTTTGAACCTTTTACTACCCTGGTGTAGCCAAATATAGTGGGTTCTAGTCCATAGTTTAGATTTATTTAGAGAGGGAGTCAAAAGATCAATGTGTATATCTCCTAGCAAAATTATTTTAGTGAAGTTACCCGAAATATTTGTCAGAATTCTTCAAGCTTATTAAGTCAGTCAGTCAGTCATACATGATGACCTGTACACAGCTATGATAGCAATTTGTGACTTCAACAGTTCAATACCACAACATACCTCTATATCTCGTTCAATACAGTAGTTATTCAGAGATAATGACCTGATTCTCAAGTTACTGTTTATATTGATGTACATAGCTGTCCCACTAGTAGAGGAGACCGTGGGAGGTCGACCTTCACCGATCTGATAACTCGATGAGACATATTTTTTATCAAATATAATTTATAAACAAATATGCCCATGATAACTTGCCTATCAAAAAGTGTTCATAGCTATTTTTAATTGAATTAATTTTAATCAATTTTCTTTCATCACCTTCACTCTTTTGATAACCGAATGAGTTTCACCTCAACTGATAGTTTTTAACACACAGAATATGCCTAGGTAGGCTTGCCTACTTATTTCTATGCATGGCTACCTGGCAAGCAGATGTGAACAGGTAAGTCAATATAGGTAACTACACCGATCTGTTAACCAATCGAAATTGATATCATAGGTAACATAATTTAATTACAGAACCAATCGTATAGGCTTGCTTGCAAAAAATCGTACATAAAATATTATTGCCAAGCTATAAAGTTTTAGAATTTTAGCGTCCGAGGTCCGTGTGATAGATCAGGACACAACATAGCAGCTGTACGCTACCTGACCGTTGAATGTATCCGAGTGCACATGCTCGTGTACATGTGAGTGACAGTGACAGCATTTATTTACACTCGACAGTAATTTTGAACTCTTTTATATGCTTTGTAATAAACGCTTTTAACAACATAAATGTATTAAATTTTATTTTTCTATATTGATGATGTTTTTTATTTATTATACTAAAATTTTAAAAGTAACACCTATTCTTTACCGCTTTACGGAATTTACTTGATTTTAAATAATAAATAAATAATTCTTTATTTAATTTTAAATAAAAAATATAGTTTTTTATCATTTTTAAATTTTATAATTTAGCTTTAAAATGAAAAAAAAATTGTTGAATTTTTATTTATTTATTAATACATTAAATTATTTATTTTTGATTATTTCATAGCTGTAAGTATATATAGTGTGAAATAATACAAAAATTGTGATCGAAATTAGAGTTATAATAAATTAGAGTTCAAAATTACTGTCGAGTGTAAATAAATGCTGTCACTGTCACTCACATGTACACGAGCATGCGCACTCGGATACATTCAACGGTCAGGTAGCGTGCAGCTGCTATGTTGTGTCCTGTTCTATCACACGGACCTCGGACGCTCTACTTTCTCTCTCGCACCTATCAAATAGCTAAAATTCTAAGACTTTATTGCTTGGCAATAATATTTTATGTACGATTTTTTGCAGGCAAGCCTATACGATTGGTTTTGTAATTAAATTATCTTACCTATGATATCACTTTCGATTGGTTAACAGATCGGTGTAGTTACCTACATTGACTTACCTGTTCACATCTGCTTGCCAGGTAGCCATGCATAGAAATAAGTAGGCAAGCCTACGTAGGCATATTCTGAGTGTTAAAAACTATCAGTTGAGATGAAACTCATTCGGTTATCAAAAGAGTGAAGGTGATGAAAGAA
The DNA here is from genome assembly GCA_018342105.1 of Gonioctena quinquepunctata. Lineage (NCBI taxonomy): Eukaryota > Metazoa > Arthropoda > Insecta > Coleoptera > Chrysomelidae > Gonioctena > Gonioctena quinquepunctata. The sequence continues at coordinate 121,931 of JAFIRS010002988.1, forward strand.
AATTGATTAAAATTAATTCAATTAAAAATAGCTATGAACACTTTTCGATAGGCAAGTTATCAAAGGCATATTTGTTTATAAATTATATTTGATAAAAAATATGTCTCATCGAGTTATCAGATCGGTAAAGGTCGACCTCCCACCGGCTCTTAGACTACACCATGTCTATGCCTTGGTCTGCTGAAATAAGAGACTAGTTTGTAATTGCAAGCACTGTTCATCAAGCCAATGTTCCGTTATACAGACAACATCATATTTGTTTTCTTCTAAGAAAATGTGCAATCTGTCTAATTTGTTAGCTAGTGCACGAATATTTTGATGAAATATGGTGATCATTGATTTTATTATTGTTTTCTTTACTTGTTTCCTCTCAGGGTTGGTGCTATTAGTTGGGCATATGCTTGTTGAGGATCCAGTGTCGTGTCTGGCATCCTCTTCATGACAAAAAAAGACACAAGTGCTCCATTTGGCCATGCTTCTCGTTTCCATGCGTTTTTTAGCTGTTCTCGTTTGATTGTTACCTTTGCAGATGTATAAATGTCTGGTCTTTTTGATGGGTGCTCCAGGAAGATTTGATTCTAGAAATTTTTTTAGGTCTTCTGGTTTTGTTTTAGGATTTAGTCTTGTAACATGTAGGGATACTAATCTTGGGACTGTTTCAACCTCACAGTTTTCTCGGTGTTGCCTAAGAGGTATCTATGCTTCCTTTTATGTTGCACTTGGTGCCAGCCTTCATTTTGTTTGTGGGAATTAGCCACAGAACTCATAGAACTAGAAGGCTAAAATAAGTGGAAGGAATTGATATGATTCATAACCACATGTATAGATGGGACACACATTATCATGCGCATATCATCAACAACATTGCCAGTTCATGTACTTGTACGAGAATTTAATATAATGGCATTATGATGTAATGTATTGACATTATATTCCCATTAAAAGATCCGAAACTACTCGACTATCGATTACTCAGGATCCTTGAGTTCTTTTGTCATATGTATTCAGAAGATAATATACAAGTTAAGTGGAGCACGTAACAACTGATATAATCTTAATAAGAATTATGATTTCCTACAAACTCATTTGGCAACGCTGTTTACATCATCACCTGTTATTTAGTCTGACGACATTTTTATTCAGAGCCGGTCTTACGTCTGTTGATCATTTGTGTTCTTGATAGGATATTTGATCTACTGAATTCTAGAAATCCATTGGGCAAATTCTACAAGGTTCCAATAAAGGAAGGCAACAAAGATTTCTGGAATCCTTTTTTTGAAAATGCCGTAGGATACTTGAGAAGTCTCAAACTACTGATGGTGGACTACAATTTTGGATTTCTCCAACACAATAAATTCAATTATTGGAATGTGTGAAGAGTACATTGACAAACATTAACATGTTGAAATACATGTTAACTTAACTTTCCAAGTACTAATGTATTTTACAATAATAATGATTAACTTTTCAGGGAAAGAAATGGTTGGAATAAAAACCTAACAGCATTTCAGTTTTTGTACACCGAGACTGGTGTTGCAACACGATATAGAAAATGTTTATGGAAATTGTTTTACTTGGGATGATACTTCCATTTTAACAAATTTCCAGAAAAAAATCCTGCCTGAAATAACACTGAATGAAATGCCTTTAATTAAAAAATATAATTTAGATATTAATGATAGGATTATTGACAATGAAGAATTTCAAGGAAGATTCAATTCCTTCCTACATTATCCAATTCGACACAAAATGTTGATACAATGCAGGTTTTGTAGTGAAGAGCATAAAAAAGTAGTAAAGTGTAAGGTGTTCCTTTCCGTACTGGAACAAGAAAGAAAAGCAAGTGCAGATCTTGATTACTTCAAATTATCACATATAAAATACAGAACTGCCTCTTTTTCTGGATTAATCAAGACATTTGCAGATGTTGTGAAGTGTTGTATGTTTACAGAGAGAAAAATCAAGCAAATAATAGCGGAAGAAAAAAAATATGGATGTTTTTGTAGAACTATTTTGGGAACTTTTTTCGAAGATAAGAACATTGTTTTCTAAATTAGATAAGCATGTTTTTGATATAGCTATATACGAGATGTATCACAAAATGAAAGTGATAAAATGTATTATACAAGTTTACGGTAAAATACGTTACCATAGTGTTTGTTTCTTGGTTGCAAGCAGAAAATGTAAGGAAAGAACTGAATAGGAAAGAAGCTATCAAAAATTACACTTTTTTCACATCAATAATATTATACCAATAAATTATGTTAAATATTTTTTTATTTATAGCGTGTATCAAAAAGTACTAGTAACTTAAAAATTGGGGAAAAATCAACTTCATCAATGTACCTCTGATATTCTAAATCTGAGTTGTCCATTGGATGACAATTAAATATGCCCATTGGTTTTTTATGAGTGCGCGCGAGTGGGTAATGAATTTAGGAGTCTTGTCTAACCGACAAGACGAATCTTCAAGCTAAGGGCTGAGTCTCAATAGATTGCAGCATGGAAACAGCCCTACCAGGTGCAACACCTTGCCAGGTACGCAACTCGTCTACAGACAACTCCGAGTTCCAATATCGAAAGCTATGACAAGAAAGTATATGACCTTAGAGGCATTAAGGCATAATTCCACTGATATAAGTTTCGCATTACCGCCCGCACGAGCAAATTTTCTTGATGACTTTTCTCAAAAATCATATTCATAGCATTTACATTTAAATTCCCCAATATTTTTACTTTGTGCTAAAATATTTTTTAGGCACTAAATACTTGGAAATTGTTTGTTACTTTAACTTCAAAACTGCAAGGGAGAAGTGAATTGTGATTGTCTCCATCATACCTACATATTCTCTTGAATTGATAATCAAAGAATAAAACCAAATTATCTTTGAAATAAAATATTTTTATCATGTGAAATACTGTCAAATAAATAATTCAGAGAATGGGGAAGTGAACTTCACAATAGCCACTAAAAATTATTCTTTTAAATAAGCCCTTTTTCCCGAAACCTTACGGATATTGGGTTCAGAAATTCTTCATAATTTCAGTTGCACTCCACTATTCAATTCGATCTCAAGTACACCTATCTTCAGAAAGTTCTCATGGTAATAGTCAGTATGTTTCAGTTAATAGAGGTTATAAATTTCACTGAAACACCCCCTGTCATGGCAGCGGTTTTACTGCGCATGCCCATGTGTGTACCATGCGGTACAGTAGGGCTCATTCCAGCAAAACGGTATTGGCCTTCTAGTTCTATGAGTTCTGTGGAATTAGCCTGCTGTAAGCTCATCATCGTTGTGCTGGTCTTTGCCTCCAGAATGGCAGCATTCAGTTGTTTGGTTGTGATGATTTGTTGTTTTTGCTCTTCATTATGTTGGTAATTGTTTAGGTCTTCTTTCTCGGTTCCGTTTTTGTTATTTTGTTTTCGTGGTTTACTCGGGCTCGGGCGCTTAGACACTCCCAGTTTTCCAACGCTCGATTCACTGTCAAGGTCAGATTCTTTACACTGTATCACTAATGGTTCGCAAGGGGGATAGGCAGCCGGCAGGAAAGGTTTGTTTACATTTTTTTCTTGTTGTTGGAACTTTACTTCTTGTATCAACTGAATTTTTTCTTGCAATTGACGGATAATGAAATCTTTGTGTCTCACAATGATTTTCAGATATATTTCCTTTTTCAGCATATTTTCCTCCGTTATTTCTATTTCCTCAGTATTGGCTATATTCAAATCAGCATCGTCCATCTTCTTAATTTGGTTTATGTTTAGATTTAGGTTAAAACTTGTGTCGCTTCCCATTTCAATTTCATGGCAGCAGATCATGCCCTCTTCACAAATAGTAACATTTTTTAATTTATTCGCACAGCTAGGGTGGGCTACAGCCTCACATTTGATGCATTTTATGGCTGTTTTGACACCAAAAGTTGTAGGGTGGTTGCGCCTGTTGTCCGACCAGTGCCGGTTTTCGACTAGTTTCATACAAATCTAATGGAAATAAGAAACTATAAGCCAATATCAGACATCTAAAATCTTCCCGGATTTCGACCACCTTCCCCCACCACTTCTCAGAATTTTCGAGTCCTTTACGTGAAAATTTCAATATTAAATGCTTAACGGTGCATAGGCAGTCAGTGAGCAGATCACTAAAGACACGAAATAGTTTAAAATTTGTAATGAACTGTGACTTCAGAAATAGCAAGTAAGTGATAAATTATCTTTTAATTACTTCATTTTTTGTGTGGTATGTCAAGTTTAATCCATCCTTCTTCCGAAAAACTATGTTTGAACTATGTTTACAATATTTTTCTATATAAAATGAAGGGGTCGCATATTAGGTGTGTGATATATGTGCTTTTCCCTTTCTCGACCACTTGGTCGAGAACCGGACAAACTGCACTTAGATTGTCTATCCCTTTTCATTTGACTAAATCTAAACACGGTTAAACTCTTCTAACAATTTATTAGTAAATTATACTCCTTAAATAGAGTCCAGTTTTCGACCACATTTTTTTAAATCCTTCTATTTATTTTTCTGCCTACTTTTTGGAGTGATTAATGGTGGTTGAAAAGTGTCCTCTTTTTCGACCAGTTGATTTTATATGGTTTTTCATTGGAATTAGGTAGGTAGGTAGATAATGTTCGATTTGAGCCAATTCCTTTTGTTTTTGAAATGATATCAAAAAAATCAAAACAGATTAAAAAAATAAACCAAAAAAACTCACATTGAAGGTTTAAAAAAAGTTTTTTCGATATAGCGACGATGTTTTACAAAGAGCTCTTATAGAAATTAGAGAGGAAAGAGCAATAATAAAGCGAGTCAATAATTTAAAGTTCCTAAAACTACTATTACAGACAGAATCAAGGGCAAATCAAACGAAAATAAACGAAAAACTGGACAACGTTACTAGGTCGAGAAGTCGAAGAAAAAATTAAACAATGGGTTATAAATATAGGCAAATGTGGTTTCCTTTATAAAAAAAAAACTAACAAAATATGCTCTTGAAGATTTGACAAAAATATTCCGATACGTTAAAATTTCCGGTCGAAGATCAGATTGAGCAGACATCATTCAAAACTGACCAAGATCATGATAGCTATCATTCAGACTCAGGAACTCTATGCAGAGTTCAGACTGAGAACAGAAAAATGAAACCTCCGATGATCAATTACAGCCCAATCCTTGTATAGAATTCCAAAAATCATGCGATGCAGTATTAAATTCCTCAAGCAGATCGAACCAACTCCGAAGGAAACTTCTCCTACGATTCCTCATCAGTCAGATTCACAAACATCGAATTCAGAGTTCAGACTGAAAACAGAAAACCTCTAGCTGAAAACCAACCAAAACAAATATCTTTTGAAAGACACCTTCTTTTTCCAGAACTAATAAAAAAATCTGTTCGAAATCCAAAAGACAAATTGCCCAGTGCGATTTCATAACAAGAATGGAGATCATATTATGCTAAGAAAGAAAATGAAAAGAAACCAAACGAAGAAAAACTAAAAGCCAAAGAAAATAAAGAAATGACGAAAAAGAATAAGAAGAGAAACACGCACACCAACCCTGAACATGTAATGTCAGCAAAGAATAACGGTAAAATAAAATGTGCTGCTTGCCAAGAGGAACTAATAAGTGATGTTGAAGATGACGATGAAAAAAATATAGGGTGCGATATCTGCCCCCAATGGTTCCATATGAGATGTACAGAATTTTATGGAATTTCTTATGAATAAGCTTTATTGAAAGATTATATTTGTTTCATGTGTTCCTAAGATGTCAACCTAGTGAACATTTTTCATTTCTTATTTTAATCCAGTAATTTTACTGATATATTTTAATTTGTTGTATATTTCCATCTCATATATGAAAATTGCTTTAATTTGTAGGTTAAGGTTTTTATGTTTGGAAGGTTTTATTAGAAATAAATTTATGTTTTTTATAAAGATCCTGTTTAATTAATAGGTAGAGGTAATCAGATTAGAAAAGTTGTCTTCATCTCTTCCCAAAGATGGTCGAGGAGGGGCCTGTTGTTGACCATCCAATAAAAAACATGGTTGACAAACGGATCTGTTCTCGACCGCGTGGTCGAAAACCGGTAAAAAATTACTTTTCTACTGTGTAAGTACAAAACTGTGTATACAACTCACAGGAATCAACTACAATCCACATTACATACGTTAACACGATTCATAATTCTCAACATAAGAATACATTGTTAACGTATGTAATGTGGATTGTAGTTGATTCCTGTGAGTTGTATACACAGTTTTGTTCATATAACTTTATATATAATTTTAACATCATCGCCGCATAACCTCACTTACACTGTATGTTATGAATGTCTTGTTTTTCTCTATTATATATTCCTATGTGTCTTCCTATTTTGTAGCATCCCTGATGATGATAATAAATATTATCGAAAGCTTGGAATCCGTGAAAAAGAGTACACTTATTGGCCTGCTGCATAACCCAAATACCAATCACTTAATTAATATATATATATATATATATATTGGGTATAGTGGGTTTTAAACTTGGTGATTTTTTTTTGGAGTTTTTTTTTTAGATTGATTTGTCTGAAAACGAGAAGAAAATTTTTTTTTTTTTTTTATATTTCGCCCTTGTTCGGGGGCTTTTTAAAATTTTATTAAATCTAAAAAATTTAAAAAATACAACTTTGGTTTGGATAACTATCATATGTATAAAGTTAAGTTGTCTGAAAATAAATTTAATTACCTTTTGGGTTACGTACCTTGGTTATACCATGATTGTGTTTTGTTACCAACAATAGTTGGATTTCGGGGCGGTGTTAAATCTTGTTTCATCATTGTTTTAACGGGAAACTTTTAATATTGTGTGGTTTATTGTTTTGTGAACTGTCATTACAGACGTAGTGTAGAACTATTTATAGTAATTTTGTTTGTTGTTGGTAGGCCTGTAGCACACTCCGCTGGGATGATAATAATAATAATAATAAATTAAAGTGTGGTAGATTTGGTTCAAATTGTTTATGTCTGTGCGGTAGTTCATGGCATGTTTGTTTTGTTTTATATGTATCATTTCTTTGAATGTTCTTTTATCTTCGTTTTTCTCTTATGTTAGTACTTTTATATTATTGAAATGGGGGTTATGATTTTCTGTAATAATGTGTTTGTTGAGAGCGGTACTTGCTTGTTTAGCATATTTGTGGCCATTTATTCTAGTATATAATAGTTGTGAGGTCATTCCGATATAGACTTTGTCACAATCATCACTACTACTACTACTATATACTAGATTTGATATTTTCATTATAGGGTCTTGGCTTTTTTATGGGGTGTATAATTTTTTTAAAACGTTATATATAAACGCTATATATATATATATATATATCAGCATTTCAATCGCCCCTGGTGCGCATTATATATCACTCAGGTCAACCCCAGAAAATATTCAGCATCATCTCCGGTATACCTAATAATCGTGAAAATTACAGAATTCTACTTCAATCATTATGGTAGATGTTTCCATGAGAAATGAGACAAATTTGGATTTTTCAGAACCGAAAATTTGGAATATGGAATGGAATATGGAATATTACTAAAATTGATGTCCTGGTCACGAATCCATAAGAATTTTGAGCCTATCTTGCCCCCTTATATTATTTTTCGCAAAAATCGGTATATCCATCGTTCCTGGCGCGCAGTGTATGTCACTCAGGTCAACCTTATGAGAAAATTCAGACTCATCTTCCATACATCTACCAATCATGAAAATTACAGAATTCTACTCCACTAATTCCGGAAGATACAGGGGTGTTTCCATGAGAAGTGAGTCACATATATATATATATATATACGTACCCGACGGATTATTCCAAGCCCAATACGCACAATAGGGGTTTGGAAGCCCAAGTTGATTTTCACTTTATCAATGTGTATTTCCATGGAAAATATAATACTTGAGTAATTATAGGAGGAACCAGTAAGAGGGGTAACATTTTTAAACATACAATCTGACAACACATTTCAAAGGTTTTACTAGACCCGTATCATGCAGCGGTAATTAGGAAGCCCATCTTAAAAAAAGTATATATCTTGTTACCTATATGAAGCCCGGCGATGTTGCCATATTGTTTAAGCAGTAATAATTAAGTAGCCGATGTTCGAGACGGTCTTGATATGTAATTTATTACTTTGAATAATACTAGGTAAAGAGTGTTCCGATATATACTTATCCTTTTTCATCATTTATTAAAATTACAATTTTCTGAATTCAAATATTCCTGTGCACCAATAGGTACCTATTGATACGATGTGAGGCAATAATAGAAATAATAATCTAGAGGTATGAAGGAAATACTATTTCAAGAAAAAAAACGAGAAATTAAAAAAATATTTGTTCTGATTTATAAAATACATGAAATTATCAAGAATAGAATTTGTGGACCTATTTTCAAAAGGCTCATTTGTTTCGGAATGTATTATAGACGAATGTCTTCAATCGAATCCAGTCTTTATTTGTGAACTCGTCCTTTTTGGATCGAAGTAGCTCTTCACATTCATGTTTTTTTGGGATAATTTTTTTCTTAATGTGTTTTGCAAAATATTCCTTGGTCAGTTTTTTTTCTCGTTTGAAACGATGACGTCATATGAATACTTCAACTTTTCAAAATGTCTAGTCAAAAGCAGTATGATGGTAATCAACTTGCTGCAATAATTCAGCTTCACCCTCTATGTTTATATGGTTTGATAGACAGAATACAGTGAATTCATGATGGTATTTGAATGAAAAAATATTTTTTGAATAGTCGCGGCCGACACTTGATGAAAATCCATAATTAAAGTAAACTAAAAACACTTCACTACGATTTTTGCACTTTTTTTTTGTGGAAATCGTAGTGAAGAAAAATTATAACATTTTTCAGATAAAAAAGTTAACTGGAGTATATGTAACGTTGTAATTCAAATTCATGCCATTGTAACAATACAAATATTTTGTTGAAAATGGGAACATACGCAATTGAAAATTAAATAGAAATATTTTTCTGAAAATTGAAAAATCGACGACAATAATGAGGTTATTTTTTGTATTATCTAACAGAAAACAACTACTTCCCCGGCCACAGCCACATCTGATTTAATGAACATCATCTTCATAAAATCAGGATTAATTATTTTTTGTTGAATTATTTGGTTTCAAAAAGCTTGTTGCGCGAAATGTTCATAATAGTAGGTACCAATTAATTTGATTGGGCAGTGATTAGTTGGTAAGTAAGAACTTGTTGAAGTATTTGATTTTTACAAAGTATTCATGAAAGAAGATACCAATTAATTTCATTGGACAATGAATGGTTGGTAAGTAACAACTTGTCGAAGTATTAATTTTATTACAATTCGCGCGACAAGCTTTTTCAAACCAAGTAATCCAACAAAAAATGATTAAACCATTGTCAGCAATGACTTAAATTTATTTTATACGTTTTAGTACACGGCTTAAATAAAAGCTTGTCTTTAAAAAGTTTTTTAATTGGTTCTTTTATTTTTTGCTTTTTAGTTAGTTCGCCTTAATTTGTTCATTTCTAAAAGATCATCGTTATTACAAGTTCTCTTCCTTATAAGTTTTGAGCTGAAAGAAATCAAGATCTCCGACCCCAAAAACTCCCACACACCAATTTTGAATAGAATCTGACCATAATAAAAAAAATCGTCGGTTATCCTAAAGTCGCCATCTTGAATTGAATAGATTTTGACAAAAAAAATCATTATCTCTGAACCTGAAAACCCCCACAAACCAATTTTGAATTAAATATAATCATAATCAGAAATTTCGTCCTCCATCTTGGGGCCGCCATCTTGAATTTATGAATTTTGACAGAAAATTTATAATCTCCGACCCCGAAAACCCCCGCATTCCAATTTTGAATCGAATTGGACCATTATTACAAAACTCGTCCTCCATATTGGGGCCGCCATCTTGAATTTATGAATTTTGACAAAAATTTCATAATCTCCGACCCCGAAAACCCCACATACCAATTTTAAATCGAATCGGACCATAATCACAAAACTCGTCCGCCATCTTGGAGCCGCCATCTTAAATTTATGAATTTTGACAAAAAATTCATAATCTCCGACCCCAAAAACCCGAACATTCCAATTTTGAATCCAATCGGACCATAATTACAAATCTCCTCCGCCATATTGGACCCGTCATTTTGTTGTTTTTCTTTAACAAAAACTCTATGATGCATTGTTACTGGAATTATGAACATCTGCCAAATTTCAAATACATCGACGACTAGAAATTTGTTAAAATTCACTTGCAAGAATGAACTAACAAGTGAAACTAAATAAAAGCTTGTAGAAATATCCGGAAGCAAGAACTCCATGGCTGTCTTCATTCCAAAGATCCGTTTGAACTCAGTGTGTCTTATACCAAAAAAGGAAATTGTTGGTGGTCGTATCAACGAGAAAAATTAGTTGCAAGTTTTATTGATGAATGATGCTACAGAAAAATTCCCACTTAAGCACTAGGGAAATAGCAGCGGAAACGGATATTTCAAAAAGTGATGGTCGCTTAATGTTTGGGGAGGATTTATTGAAAATAATATAACAAAAAAAGGTTCTACGTTGTCTAGAAGCCAAGATAATGTTAAATTTTGATACACACTTCAAGTTGAAGATTCTATTATATATCAGAAACTCGCCGCGTCAAAAAGGGAGCTCGGGCTGCACTCCCCACCACCTAACAACGGTGCTCTTACGAGAGGACTTTCACTTCAAGGGGCTAGGACTTCCTACAATTGTACACTTATCAATTAAATCATAAAATTTAGGTCTCCATTGTAAATCTGTCAAAAATTCAACTCTTAATGTTTATAAATAACAAAGATAACATAATAAAACTAGCTCGGCTTCTAGAAAGATTAATTTTTTGTTTGAGAGCGTGTTTTTTAACCATCTTATCAATGAGCCTAATTATAAGCGTTTATCGTGAAAAATAATAAAGTTCATAAGCAAAAAACAACCATCATTTAAATGGGCTTTTCAATATTTTTCCTAAACAAATAACATATTTTTTCAATTTACCTTAAAGTTCAACCTTTCGAAAATCCATTTCACTTTGTTAAACAGCTCTAGATCCATTATCTGGCCTATGACGATTGTTTGAATAAAGGGTATATTAGATTAAAAAAATGCAATCATTCGTAAACTATTGAAACGATCTAGCTGAAATTGGATACTATTGCCCTCCTAACCAGAAATTATAAACATTTCTAAATTAGTCCAAAAAATATGGTTCTTCAGCGTTTCTCGAGAATTTATTCAATGATCAAATTGAAGATCTTTCTAAAACCTACAACTTTTATAGATACAGCTTTTCTCTCAGACGTAGTAGGAAAATTCTACGGTCCGAAAACTGAATTTTCCGACCTTGATCTTTGTTTATAAAAAAATTGGGCAAATCTTGCTGTACGTTTTTATGTGTTAGTTGATTGATAAATTGAATAAACTTAATTCATCCGCAGACTGGGCTACATGACTACTATGAAAATAATAGAAATGAAAAACAGCACTTGCTGTAAATCATTTTGAATCGTCGTGCAATTTTGATTTCGATTCAGTAAAAATTTTGGAAATGTAGATGACTTATTCAAAGAGATTGTTGAGAAAATGGATTTAAAGCAATTTCCATGATGATTGCGTAAACTAAAAAAGTGATTCACAAAACCTGACAAAAATATACACACACCTTCTAGAGAAGTTCAAAAGAAAAACAGATTTCTGAAGAATAATAGATGAATGATTTGTTTTTTTTCCTTGCTTTATCTATGTAGCGCTTGAGTATTTCAGGTGGGATGATCAGCTGTTCATTGACTATTCACTGTCGTATTTCGTTTTATTTTAACGTGCCTGTATTTGTTTGATTACATTTTTGAAATTTTTAATGTGTAGTTTGTGCCAATGTGCTTTTTATCGAAAAGAGTTTGTATCGATTACTCAACAGTTTGCTGAAGTTGGATTCATGAGCAGGAAAACCTAAGTTTCAAAGGTCGATCGTGAATGTGTTCCCTGTTTTCACCTATACGTGAATATTGTCATTTCAGCTTTGAAAAACACATCAATTATTCCGAAACGTCAGCGATAAAAAGTTATTTGTACCCCTGATCCCAATTCTTGTTAGTTCAAACAATATTGAATTCGTGGGACGATGAATCATTTATCAATTCAGATTAGTACAGCATTATCACTTATGCTCAGTTCGAATTTTCAAATTTCTATTATTGTTGGAACTTTATAAACATCGAAATGAATGAACGACATGGGATACGCCGTATTTGTTTTTTTGTGAAATCAAATTAATATTCCACAAATTTTCAACTTCATAATAAAAAATAAAAATAAAGAAATTTCAAAAACTAATTCTTCATTCAAATGCACCAAAAATAAAAAATAATTCATTTAGATGGATGGGAAGTTATTCTGTAACAGATTCAAAAACTTCTCCCGCAATATTTACAGATTGAATACAAAAAATTTCTTGCGGTAAGCTTCTGAATCTGTTACTTACAGGATAACCAACGTCACCCATCTAAAGATATTAGTTTTTGAATCTGTTACACTATAACCTACGTTACCCATCTAAAGAAATTATGTTTCTATCTGTTCTTCTGAATTAAAGCTTATTTTGAAAATGCTTTTTAATTCATATTTCTGTAATTCCTTTCGTCAATCATTTGAAATCCGCCACTCCAAATTCCCAAGCCACCAATTTTAAATATATTCGTAAAAGAAAACTCGTTCACTTCAATGGATTCTTGAATTTTGACTCCAAAAAGCCCTTGATAAAAATATTATTCAATATTGGATTAGATTACAAAAATTGTCCGTCATCTTAAAGTATCTAAATCTGAGGAAAAAAAACTCCAACCCGAAAAACCCGTACATACAATTGTATTCAAAATCACAAATTTTTTGTAGTATTCTTAGCCTCTGATCCCAAAATCCCCTTCACCCCAATTTTGCTAGATTCACAATATGAACAACAAACCTTGTCCACCATCTTGAATTTTTGAATGGTGAAAAAAGTTAATAATCTCTCATACTTTGAATAACATCATATCATAATTAAAAAAATCGTTCTCCATACTTGAGCAGCCATCATGAATTCTTCAATTTCGACAAAAAATATGACATCCGATGCCAAAAACCTTCACATACATATTATGGCTAGAATCAAACCATAAATCACAGAACTTGCCGGTAGCCATATTGTTTTTGATATCGAAATGCATTTTCACCACACTTATACACGTGTGGAAAATTTCAATGCCCTAGCTTAATTAGAACTAGACGAAATTTTGTTTGCGATATTTCACCTGAACATACTAACTAACACTACTAACAGAGATCCTAATGGTGAAGTTAAATCAAAACTTCTATCAAATGAAAAATTCTCCCAATCAAACGATATTACCAAATATAAGTAAAAAAAGATGAATTGCGATTCTCAGTTGAAACGTTGATACAAACTTAAAAAATAATCAATATAAAATATCCTTCCTTAACTTTTGCAATATTTCTTGCTAGGTTAACCATTAATCTTGAACGATTCATCATGTCAAATCACTCCGTTTCAAGATCGGGCGTCGAATGAATGAAGACGTTCAAATTTGAAGACGGGAGATGCACGTAATGAAAATATATCATGCACAATGTTGCCACTATTTTAGTATGAATAATCGCCAAAGAAAACACACACACAGAACACAATCAACATATACCCAACATGTTATGCGCGACCTGTCGGCAAGCACCAAGAACTACGCCGTGTATGATCTGTGGTATACGGCCAACTTAAGAAGCCCGACCGAAAATTTGTCATATGACACCATGAACTACCTAAAGACCAGAAAATGATTTACACACGCTAATAATTACGAAGCCCGATTCCGGGCTTCGTATGTCGGGGGTGGGCTTGGTATCTTATTCACAATATATCGTTGTGGGCTTCTTATTGACGGATAACATGTGTATATATACATATATATATATATATATATATATATTTATATATATATATATATTTATATATATATATATATATAGATTTATATATATATATATATATATATAAATTTTTCACTTTAAAACAATTTTTGTAACTGAAAAGCTCCAATAACTGGAATCAAACCTCAACTGCCTAGGTGGTAGGCAGATGGCCTATTCCGAACAGCCTGGGTGGCAGATGGCCTATCCACAGGACCAGATCGCCTCTTCTTATCTTTCTGCGAATGCTCTTACTGATTTATTAATTGCCTCACTCAAGACCAGAGTTTATTCAACAGGATAAAAGGTATATTTGAATTTCAATATTTAATCACTATATGTAATGAACTCAAAATCCCATATATAATCATATTTGCATTTCCTGTTTCCTTTTAGAAATTGAATGTGTTGACATGTAATTTTGATAGGAGCTACCGTGAATTTGTCACAAAGCTAGTGTGCATTTAACAGTATAAAACAATGAGAAAATCATTTATCACTGAAAAACTGATTTGATTGGTTGTCTCTGAGAAATGTTAAGTCATCTGATTAGTTCAAAAATAATCAGGGACCTAAGATATTTTAGGAACTGGCAACACTATTTAAATATGTTTCACAAAAATGAAGTCGATTTGGCTGAAGTCCTATTAGAGAGCCAGAGCTGCGTACAATGGGAAACACCTAATATTGTTAGGAAACTTGTTACAAAGAACACTTCCAGAGAATTTGAAATACAGACATATTCTCATAATGTTGATCTTTACTTGGAATAAGTATCTTTTTACAGCTTTGCTACCAATTTCCTCAACAAAATATGAAGATATTATGATGAGGCTTTCAAAACATTGCAGATAAAAATCTGCAAATTGCCTCTATGCTCTATGACTCAGATAATAAGTACTTCTTACTGCTTCACAATAAAAATAATTTACACAAAATCATAAATTGAATTTAACTTAAGTTTTCCAATAGTTAGCTTAATTACCAAAAGCGCAAGATGAAGAAATGATGAAAGAAAATCATGTTGAATAAATATTTATCTTTATTCTCCCTGGCTCTTCAAATGCTTTTGAAAAATCCATGAAATACCTACTGCTACAATTGATTGCAAGCAAAACAAGCGAGTTGATCCCATATAGCCATTTGATCTACAAACGAACCATGTTATTTCTTCCCCAATTTTGATGGTGGGGGCGCTAGCCCACAAACAATGGATATGATGGTTAATAAGTCACTTGTCACTTCCACACTCATGGTTGAAAAAATTATTGAATATTTACTTATATTTGAATGCTGAAAATGCAATTTCAAAAAATACCTTGTTTACCTGTACTATCCAACTTTGAACATCCAATTGTACCATTTCCAGGGCACCCCTTATAACTCCACATATTATATTACAATATTTCAACCCCTTCAGATCATCAGGTAGCTCAACTAACTCTGTCAGGGGATTCACATCTAACATAAATGAGAACTCGTCTCCTGACGAACTCCAATTAGTTACATTAGGCTGTACTCCAAGGTACATTTTGAATGCTGTTTGAATTTTATCTGCAGTTTCCTTCAAGTCGAAGCATCTCCCAGATCCGGTTTTGGCCAAAAAATCTTCTATGAGTCTAATACCCATATTATAACCCAATCGTTCAAGATGTTTGCTCACATCGTCCGTATTGTCTAGATCTTTGATCATTTGGGCCACCAGAGCTCCATAGGTGAGTGTTACAAGTTCCGAATTCTACAACATTCAAATTATCGTAAGATTTTTCGAAGGTAATATTTCTGTTTATTTACCACTTTCTTAGTATCGAATCTAGTTGATGAACGAGACATTTCTAGCTGATGTATGTAATGCAGGTAGTGGCTTAATATTTGAAGGAACTTCGATCAAAACACATCGATTTAACATATAGACCTTCTTCAAAAACAAAACTGACATGACATGACATGACATATGACATATCAAATATCAAGCTTCTTCTTCTAGCAGTGTGAAGTTAGCTGCCAGCAGCCAGCTGCTAGAATCCGAACATGGACAATTGACAAGTGGCCTTCCGAACTCTTTGGAGCCAGCTGCTAGAATTTCTGTTGGCGGCAGCGCTGCCGTTTTGAGAGTAATTACTCCATTTGTAAGCAATTCGAAAGCATTGGAGTAATCGTGGAGTAATGACGAAATGTAAGGATTTTGTAAGCATTTTGCTCTAAGGACTAAGTAGTGGGAGAAAAGCATTCATTGCATCGTGTGGCATATGGCCAATGGCCAGTCATGCAATTGTACAGAACTCGTTAGTCGTTACTCTTCACTAAGATGTATAAAAACCCTGGTGCTTGCACTTATACCCGTAGAAGTTTGGGATCGACTTGGCGACACTTGGCCTACTTGATAATAGAGATTACTAGCGTGTCAGATGGCGCCAATTTCGATTCAGTTTCAATTCAATAACAGTTGTTTTCTGTTAGACATTCACAAAAAATAACTTCATTTTAATCGTGGATTTTTCAATTCACAGAAAAATCTTTCTATCAATATTCAATTGAGAATGTTTCCCTTTTCAACAGGGTATATTCATTTCCTCAGATTTCTTTTCGAGGTGAACTGTGCGCGGGCTCTAATTCTAGCTTTGCTATTGGTTCAAAAGAGACATCTGTCAAACTTCACCAATAGCAAAGCTAGAATTCGAAGACCCCGAACATTGTACAAAGAAAGCACTGTCGTGTTGTTTTTCGTATTTTGTACGATTTAAATTTGAGGTTAACTTCATTTTGACAGACGGAGAATTGGAAATGAAATTGTCATCAAATTGCAGAAAATAAAAAATTCAATGCATACAATATAATGAACTATGGAAATATCATTATTCGTCAAGATTTGTACTTGCTTTTGGTATTGAATACAGGCGAAAATCCAGGCTTCAGTCCACACAAAATACAAATGTGGCCCATTCTACAAAAAGTATCCTTACACACTACACTACCTCAAAATAAACAATTCCTCGCGCACTAATGAACTGATTAACGAGTGATTGTTTGAAGAACAAACTCAAGAATAAGCTAAACAAGATTTCATATCAAAGAGATGGAAAACGCATAGATACCGACAAAACGCTGGAAATAATTTCATATAAGATGCTGCAGATGTCAGAAATTAGGTTCTGACATTAAGCGAGAATATAGACAAACATTTTTGGACGGCGCCATCTACCACAGAGAGAGAAGCTCTGTTGAAGTAACAGGTGGTGTCCCCTAAAAAATCTAAACAATATCGAATCAGTTCATTCACCAGGGTTTTTAGACATCTTACTCTTCACGTCTTTGCCTATAGTAGTTTGCTAATTTGAGTTCTGTGTTATGTTTGTTTATCGAAATTAAAATTGGCATGACATGACATATCTGAAATCTTATCTCAGCCTCAGGCTTCTATGAGTTTTATCATTGTTTAGATTATACTATGATTTTACCAACAAGTTTCAATACTACCAACCCAACTTCTGACCTAGCACCAAGTAGACAATGGGGAACACGCATTATTTTATTTCAATTTTTCTTTGCCTCAGTTAGATCCACAATAATTACATTTTATGAAAATAATTTCTCATATCCCAAAATTTTATAAAAATTTCCAAGTGCTCCTCCGATTTGACCTTCATTTGAATAACTAGCGCCAGTTGTGGTTGTTTCAGGAATATTGATAGTCGATACTATTTCTTTCAACCCAAACATAAATTCAAGCTCACTTTTAATGTGATATTTGAAAGTACTATGATGATAAAAATATTAGTACAACATATAAACGAAGGCAGATCAAATTATAGTTGACAGTTCGAAGTAACTAGTGGTAAAAATTTAGCTGTGTTAAATAACGATGCTTACGTCCACCAGAGGCGCTAGGAGTACTTTTTTGAATGTGACGACAAAAAAACATTACATATTTTTTCCATATCAAAGTTTGTTGCTGAGCTCCCTAGGTGATAGTCTTTATGTGCAAATCAAAATATTCTAGGAAGGGGGCACATGCGTGTTCCCTATTGCATTTCCAGTTCAATGGACATTTGTGAATATGTGCTTCTAGTCTAGTTTGTTCTGGTTTCGTTTCAGAATCAGTATCTATCAGAACAAGTCGACCCTCGAAATTATCCATATATACCATAGATCATGTATAAATTAAGTTTGTAAGGATTTTGTAAGCATTCTCAAAATTCTGGGAGTAAAACTCCGCATTTTGATAGACGCTAGTAAGCATATTGTATACTTTCAATTGGCAGCACTGGTTGGCGGTATCATACCATTTCATTGCGAACGTAACTACTTCGTTCGCAGCCTTAGTGGTATTTCGAAACAAACAAAGATCATTTAAAGATGAATGGAAAATATGTACCTCAAACAAAAAATTATAACATGCTATTATTATTCAGCAAACGACTGCCAAGATGAAAAAAACGTAAAAAAAACAATAATTTTTTTCGATTATTTTGCAAACGACTGTCAAGTTGAAAAAATATTTCCAGTCATATTTATGCGTTCTATCGACTACTGAAAAAATAATTCCTTGATCATCCGTCCCGAAACATACAGGGCCCTCAAAAAGAAAAAAAAACAATAATTTTTTTCGACTATTTCGCAAACGACTGTCAACTTGAAAAAATATTTTCTAGTCATATTTAATGCGTTCTATGGACTACTGAGAAAATAATTCCTTGATCTGCCGTCCCAGAACATACAGGGTCCTCAAAAAGAAAAAAAACAATAATTTTTTTCGACTATTTTGCAAACGACTGTCAACTTGAAAAAAATATTTTCTAGTCATATTTGATGCGTTCTATCGATTACTGAGAAAATAATTCCTTGATCTGCCGTCCCAGAACATACAGGGCCCTCAAAAAGAAAAAAAAACAATAATTTTTTTCGACTATTTTGCAAACGACTGTCAACTTGAAAAAAATATTTTCTAGTCATATTTGATGCGTTCTATCGACTACTGAGAAAATAATTCCTTGATCTGCTGTCTTAGAACATACAGGGCCCTCAAAAGGAAAAAAAACAATACTTTTTTTCGGCTATTTTGCAAACGACTGTCAAGTTGAAAAAAATATTTTCTAGTCATATTTGATGCGTTCTATCGACTACTGAAAAAATAATTCCTTGATCTGCCGTCCCAAAATATACAGGGCCCTCAAAAAGAAAAAAAAAAAAATAATTTTTTTCGACTATTTTGCAAACGACTGTCAATTTGAAAAAAATATTTTCTAGTCATATTTGATGCGTTCTATCGAATACTGAAAATAGAATTCCTTGATCTGCCGTCCCAAAATATACGGGGCCGCTTACAAAGAAAAAAACAATAATTTTTTTCGATTATTTTGCAAACGACTGTCAAAATAAAAAAAAATTTTCTAGTCAATTTATGCGTTCTACGACTACTGAAAAAAATTCCTTCATGGACAATTGACAAGTGGCCTTCCGAACTCTTTCGACAACTGCCAGCTGCTAGAATTTCTGTTGGCAATATCATATCATTTCATTGCGAACGTAAAAAAACAATAATTTTTTTCGGCTATTTTGCAAACGGCTGTCAAGTTGAAAAAAATATTTTCTAGTCATATTTGATGCGTTCTATCGACTACTGAAAAATAATTCCTTGATCTGCCGTCCCAAAATATACAGGGCCCTCAAAAAGAAAAAAAAAACAATAATTTTTTTCGACTATTTTGCAAACGACTGTCAAGTTGAAAAAAATATTTTCTAGTCATATTTGATGCGTTCTATCGACTACTGAGAAAATAATTCCTTGATCTGCCGTCCCAGAACATACAGGGCCCTCAAAAAGAAAAAAAAACAATAATTTTTTTCGGCTATTTTGCAAACGACTGTCAAGTTGAAAAAAATTTTTTCTAGTCATATTTGATGCGTTCTATCGACTACTGGAAAAATTATTCCTTGATCTGCCGTCCCAAAATATACAGGGCCCTCAAAAAGAAAAAAAACAATAATTTTTTTCGACTATTTTGCAAACGACTGTCAAGTTGAAAAAATATTTTCTAGTCACATTTAATGCGTTCTATCGAATACTGAAAATAGAATTCCTTGATCTGCCGTCCCAAAATATGCAGGGCCCTCAAAAAAAAAAACAATAATTTTTTTCGATTATTTCCCAGATGGAAGAAAAAAATTCAATGATAATAGAATTTGTCTGCCAGCTGCTAGAATATCCGAACATGGACAATTGACAAGTGGCCTTCCGAACTCTTTCGACAACTGCCAGCTGCTAGAATTTCTGTTGGCAATATCATATCATTTCATTGCAAAAAATTTTTCAAAAAATATTTTTTTGCAAACGACTGTCAAGTTGGAAAAAATATTTTCTAGTCATATTTGATGCGTTCTATCGACTACTGAAAAATAATTCCTTGATCTGCCGTCCCAAAAATACAGGGCCCTCAAAAAGAAAAAAAAACAATAATTTTTTTCGCTATTTTGCAAACGACTGTCAAGTTGAAAAAAATTTTTTCTAGTCATATTTGATGCGTTCTATCGACTACTGGAAAAATATTCCTTGATCTGCCGTCCCAAAATATACAGGGCCCTCAAAAAGAAAAAAAACAATAATTTTTTTCGACTATTTTGCAACCGACTGTCAATTTGAAAAAAATATTTTCTTGTCATATTTGATGCGTTCTATCGACTACTGAGAAAATAAGTCCTTGATCTGCCGTCCCAAAAGATACAAGGCCTTCAAAAAGAAAAAAAAACAATATTTTTTTTTGACTATTTTGCAAATGACTGTCAATTTGAAAAAAATATTTTCTGTCATATTTGATGCGTTCTATCGACTATTGAAAAAATAATTCCTCGTTTTTTTTCAATTAAATTTTCGAAAAACTGAATACAGAGTACTCCACAATTGAAACCGTCTTTTTGTTTGTAGTGGTCAAGCACCGAAACCGACAACTTATCAACATTGATTGGCTCTTCTTTAAAATATTCATTAGTATCTAACAAAACGACAGAATTTATTCAAATATATTTTAGTTTTAGATTCGTTACTATTATAAGGGTCCAAAAAAGTTAAAGTTTGATTAACGAAATTAATAATGGCTAAACAATGATGATTATTATTAACGAGTATAGGCATAGCAATGAAAGCCTTCGAAATTTTCGTCTTTTCTAAGAAATATTCGGTAAATTTACCAGAACTGCCAAAAATAACTGAAGACATTTCTTCTGGCATAATTTGAAATGTATTGCCCGCATCCAGTAAGTGCAATGAAACGTCTATTACAAAATTAGTTACCCAATTATTACCGTCTAGCGAAGAGAAATCTGAAATTTTTATTTCATTCACGCATTCCATTCTTTTGAATACGGCAATGGTATAATATCTCTTATTTGATATATTTCTATAGTAATTAATATCATCAATTAAACCATTTGCAAGAAATTTCAAGGGTCTCTCAAGGGTCTCCACTTCAAAATTTTTTCTTGTGTCGCGTCAAATCCAACTAGCTGTGGTAAATAATGAAAATAATAGAATTCTTTCAACTTCACTAAAATGTTCCTAAAAAATTCCTGGCTCCTCTCGACTCTTTCAATTTTCATTCCCTCGAGGGTGTATATAACCAAATCACACCATGGCCTATTGAATATCTCAAGTAGTCCCTGTATTTGATAAAAATAATTACTAGTAGGCCGGAGTCCTCCATCTTTGTAAAAGTATTGCATTTCCGTTTCTTCTGGATTACAATGTTTGATTTTGTAAGGGCATTTCACTTCTATCATCCATCTTCGTCGAGAAGTCCATCGGGTGATCCAGCCAGAAACGGATAACTCTTGTGAACCACCAAACCACTTTGTCTGTAGTTATAATTTCTTTTCTTTTGAATTCTTCTATTGCCGTTTTCTCGTACCTAATTCCATGTGTGGTCGCCTCGGTATTAATCTTTCCCTGAGCTATCAATTTTTGGCTAGGTTGATCCTGGATTCTTTTATTGAGCCTTACAAATAGTTCCAAAGTTTGAAACAGTCAAACGGATTTTTCTTTCCATGGACCACTGAGAACAATTTATTTGATCCCTGGTTCTTTCCTCGATGTCAATCCTTCGTAAACATTCTTTCTCCATATTTTCCATATATCGGTTGCATTTCTTCCGAAGTAACGAACGCACATTCTACAATAGAATTTATCTTTAAACGATTTATCTTCAGAATCTTCCTCGCACGTTTGATGAATCCATCCTTTACATCTATCGCACCGTACCCATTCAGCCGTAACGTCGAGATCACCGCGACCACAATATAAGCACTTATAAGAGGTTGTTCCATTTAGGTTTAAGGTTTCATTGGCACAAGAATTGCAGATGTATCGGGCACTGAAACTTTTGTCCTTGATTGAGGCATCACAGTTCATATGAACACTTCTCTTGCATCCATCACAAGATATCCAATGAGTACAAATTTGTTGCAAATCTTCATCAGTTATCGGTATGATTATACTGTAACGTAAATAAACTTAACTTGGTTTAAATAATTTATTTCACACTTAATCTACAACTTAATTTATATTACTACGCCACTGTATAGCTCGATGGTATGGGCTCGTTCAGACTGTTTACTCCCTCTTGAGGGCTGTCTATTTATCTCCGATACAGCATTATCGATGTTTCGAATTCGGACGGTTGGCGACTAGCATATTCCAATTGTTTCCAATATTGACCGTTGTTTTTTCGCGGCAGAGCGACTGGATGGTTCTCGAATATCTCCGGGGATGATCTCATCGCTGTCGATGGCAACACGTGAGGCGACAGGTCCGGCCTAGGTTCGTTACATTGCCCCCTTCTTAAAGACATTTCGTCCCGAAATTTCATCCTTGGAGTGTGACGATATCTGCATGACTCCCCATATCTGCACCGTGAAGTTCGATGGAAGTAACACTCCACGGTCTTCATGATCGGTCGTGGAAGAGGGTTACAGCAAACCAAAATCTTGACGCCGCTGGATCTGAATATCGCCTCCAGCATACTTCTTATGACTCTCCAGTCCAACCCATCAATACCACAGGACAATTTTGGAATTGCTAGATCCACCAGATTCTGGTCCACCATAGTATCTCTTAGTTTGGTGAGACTCTTCCAGACATCTTCATAGGACGGTTTATCTTGGGAATGCCTCTTGGTAACTAGGTAGAAGATGTTTCTCTGGCCTTTCTTCAACTGTAGCACCCCACCAACTTCTGGATTCTGCCCCCGCAGTGTTTGGAGTTGACCAAATTTCTTGGAGAACACTACGGCGATGCCCCTGGACATTCGAAGATCTTCTGCCACACAGTGCGCTAGTGCGTAGTCAGCAGGCACCTCGAAAAGGTCTCGTGACTCCTCTCTAGTAACCCCATGTAGAACTTTCTGCCCGTTTGAATACAAGGACATAAACTTCTCGAACGTCATATCATCCTCCGGTGGCTTGAGGGTGCGAACTTGGTAATGGTTTCCAGCGTAAGGGGCCAACCTGTTGAAATGGACGACCCTTGGTGTCCCTCGCGGTGGCTTATGGGATTCGGTACACAAGGTCGTTTATCCTTTTCACGATTTTATACGGGCCTTCCCACGAGTTCCGCAACTTTGGTGATAGTCCACGACGACGTTTGGGGTTGTACAGCCAAACCAGGTCATCAACCTTAAATCCTCCAGCGTCGGCCTTGATGTCATAGGTCTTCTTCATTTTATCGCTGGCACTCTGGATGTTCAACCGGACTCGTTCGTGGATGTCGTCCATTCTCTGCCGAAGTTTGCTGACGTAGTCCTCTCCCGCAGTGTCTTGTCCTGGCGGTATCCCAAACTTCAGGTCACAAGGCAGTCGCAGTTCTCGGCCCATTATAATACTAGCAGGAGTTTGACCGGTTGACTCGTGAACTGCGGATCGATAGGCCATCAGGAACAAATGAAGATACTGGTCCCAGTCTCTTTGATGGTCAGAGACAACCTTGGACAAGTGGCGGTTGATCGTCCTGTTCATCCGTTCCACCATTCCATCGGACTGCGGATGTAGTGCCGTGGTTCTTGTCTTGCGGATGTTCAGCAGTAGACATATTTCTTGGAAAAGGTTGGATTCGAAATTTCTGCCTTGATCCGAGTGCAGCTCCATTGGAATACCGAATCGACATATCCACTCTTTCACCAAGACGTCGGCGACGGTGATGGCCTCCTGGTTGGGCAGGGCATAGGCTTCCGCCCACTTACTGAAGTAGTCCATTGCCACAAGGATGTATTTATTCCCGTGGTCGGATACGGGAAACGGGCCGGCGATGTCAATGGCGATTCTCTCGAACGGGCTGCCTACGTTGTACTGACGCATAGGGGCCTTGGGTCGTATTCGAGGTCCATTGCTAGCAGCGCATACAGCGCACTTCCTGCACCAGTCCTGGACGTCAGCTTGACAATTGGCCCAGTAAAACCGTTGCCTTACTTTCTGCAGGGTCTTCGTCACTCCCAGATGTCCTCCGGCGACTCCATCATGGATTTCCCGCAGCACTTCCTCTCTTCTGTTCCTGGGAACAATTATTTGGCGTCTGTCTTCCCCACCAATATCGGCCTCCAACACACGTTTCAGGATCCCATTGTCCAGAATAAGAGAGTTCCATTGTGCCCAATAGGACTTAACAGCCGGCGAGTAACCTGCGACTTCCTGCCATGATGGTCTTCGATTGCCCTTCTTCCAGCTGACGACTAAGCCAAGGTCGGGGTCTCTCTCTTGGTCTTTCTGGATCTTGCTGTCATTCCAGTTGTCATCCATTGCCGCGGTTCTACAAAGTGTTGCTTCTTTCTCTTCTGCTCGTCGGCAATGTGAGCAATCATCTGGACATGGTCTTCGCGACAAGGCATCTGCATTCTTATGGCTAGTTCCGGCTCGATGTTCGATCTCGAAATCGAATTCTTGGAGTCTCTCGATCCAACGTGCTACTTGACCCTCAGGATTTTTGAACTGTAAGAGCCATTTGAGAGCTGCATGGTCAGTTCTCAACAGGAATCTTCTTCCATACACGTACTTGTAAAAGTGTTCCACTCCTTTACAACAGCTAACAGCTCTCGCCTGGTGACACAGTAATTGCGCTCTGGTTTGCTAAGCTTCTTGCTGAAATAACCAATGACCTTCTCCTGTCCCTCCTGGATCTGAGATAGGACAGCTCCAAGTCCCACGTTGCTGGCGTCCGTATCCAAAATGAATTTCCCTTTGGGTAGGGGATAGCTCAGTATAGGTGCGTTGATCAAAGCTCCTTTCAGCTTCCTGAATGAGTCTTGACATTCTTCGGACCACTGGGACTTTGTTTGGCCTTCCGTGAGCTTGGTCAGTGGTTTAGCGATGTTGGCGAATCCCAGCACATATCGGCGATAGTATGTGCATAAACCAAGGAAACTTCGAAGTTGGTGAATGTCTTTTGGGATGGGCCAATCCTTAACAGCTTTGATCTTCTGGTCATCCACTGCTACTCCTTCTCCAGAGACAACGTGGCCGAGGTATCGTACTTCTTTTTGGAACAGATGGCATTTCTTAGGGCTCAGCTTCAATCCGGAGTTCCTCAGTCGCAGGAATACTTCCTCCAAGTTTTTCACGTGGTCCTCAAACGATCTGCCGACCACAATTATGTCGTCGAGATACACTAGACACGTGTTCCATGAGAGTCCCTTCAGTACTGTTTCCATCAATCTTTCGAATGTGGCGGGAGCATTACAGAGCCCGAATGGCATAACGGTGAACTGCCACAATCCTGAGCCGATGGTAAAAGCAGTCTTTTCTCGATCTTCCTGAGCCAGTTCTACTTGCCAGTATCCACTCTTCAGATCAAGGGTCGAGAAAATCGTGGAACCAGCCAACGTGTCTAGGGTGTCATCTATTCTCGGGAGAGGGTAACTGTCCTTCTTCGTGACATTATTAAGTTGGCGATAGTCTACACAAAAGCGTGTCGATCCATCCTTTTCTTCACCAGTACGACTGGAGAGGACCAGGGACTGTCAGATGGTTCGATAACTCCTTCTTTTCCCATATCGCTGACTATTTTGTCAGCCTCTTCCTTCTTGGCAAGAGGAAGTCTTCTTGCTGATTGCCGGATCGGTCGGGCACCCCAGTATCAATCTTGTGCTGGACCACATTAGTTCGACCCCTTTTCCTTGTCCGGTATCGAAGATGTCTTGGTACTTCTTAACTAAATCTCTTAGTTTGGGCTGTTGAGCTGGTTTTATGTCTTTGGAAGAGATGGCAACTAATTTTTCTAGTTCTGTGGGCAAGTTGTTGGGTTGGCTAATCGTACCTCGTACGCCCCGGATCACAGATGAAACTGACGAGCAGTGCCCTAAAATTGTTCCTTTCTTTAAGGTCACTGGAAAGTAATTGACATTCATGACCCTTACCGGCACAAATTTTTCAGCACGTAACAGGGTTTTCCCTAGGGCAATCCTCGCCCAATTTTCTCATCATGAAGTTTGGGCTCGAACATCACCACGTCTCCACTGCTCGCACTCCCGTCCAGGCGAGCCTCCAGAATGGTTTCAGCCCTCTCAGGTACGCTTACATCTTCAGCCAACAGCACACGGATCAACTCTTCACTTCTCCCATGAAGTACCAGCTCTTCTCCGTTGACACGTAGGACGCCGTCTTTGAAATCCAATTCAAACCCTCTGGAATTCATGATGTCCATTCCGATGATTGCATCGTCTTCGATGTCCGCTACAAGTGCCTGATGTTTCACTTTAGTGCTGCCCAAAATTATTTCAATCGGTAGCTCGCCATATACAGTAGCTGGCTCCCCTGTTGCTGTGCGTAGCTTCCAAGTTGTCGGTTCAATTCGTTCCGGTGTTCTGGCAAAGGAAGGTCCGAGAATTGTCCTAGTCGCACCTGTATCTAGCAGCATGGTGCAAGGCTCGTTATTGATGAGACCGTCTACGAAAACACCTCTGTTCTGTCGTTGCAGGATAGCGACATATGCGTTGTTAACCGGGGCTTGCTGGACACAGGCTGACGATTGCCCTTCTCGTCGACCTTCTTTAGTTTTCCTGCATCGGAGTCGTGTTTTCGAATGTTGGACATTTGCTACGCACATGTCCAATTTTGCCACAATTCCAGCATCTTATCTGTCTTTTCTCAGGGAACACTTCCTTAATCACTTTCCTTATGGCAGCTTCCAAATTAGCAGGCTCCTGTGAGTCTTCCTCAATCATTCGGACTTTACTCTGGCTTTTGCAAGATTGTTTCGCTGCCTCGAATTCCAAAGCGCGTGCCAGTGCGTCTACGAGATGTGTTGGACGGGCTAGTGTCAACGCTTGTCTGGTTTCTTGGTCACGGAGTCCATCCAGGAATGCTTGAACCGCTAGTCGCTCCATTACATTTTCTGGTGTGGATGGATATGCGAGACGAACCAAGCGTGCAATGTCAGTTTCGAATTCTTGTAAGGATTCGCCCGAATTTTGGCAGCGATTTTTCAGCTGGGAGTGGTATACGTGTTCCAAATGGGCGTGGCCATATCGTAATTCCAGATGTTTAATCAGCTGATCATAGTCCTCCTGTTCTTGGGCGGTGAGAGTTTGTAGAATATTTGTCGCTTCTCCACGTAATGCAAGTGTCAGTGCTACAGCTCTTTCCCCTGCATTCCATCCGTTTGCTTTGGCCGCTGCTTCAAACTGCCGGCGGTAATTTGCCCATGGAGTTTTTCCGTCGAACTGAGGCGGCTTCATGGAAAGCTTCCCTATTTCTGAAATGACCTTGACATCTTTTATACCCTCTTGAACTTTATCCAAGTTCAAACTCAAGTCCAGCATTGCATTTTTGTTAACCATCTCTGTGGAGGGCGCACTATCAATTCGTTTTTCCAGCTTACTGATCGTTTCCTTTATTCTTATCTTCCAGGCTTTCTAGAAGCTTCTCTTCCAGATTTCTATAGAATTTTCTAGAAGCTTCTCTTCCAGATTTCTAGCATTCTCTTCCAGGCTTCTAGAATTTTCTTCCAGTTTATTCATTACCAAACTTAAATCACCTCCGGGAACTTCGAATAAAAATGTTTCGGGGTCCTCACCTTCTTGTATAAGTCCTTCTGCAAGTCTTTCCTGGAGTACTTGCTTTTTACCTGTTGTTTCCAGTTCCCTTTCCTCCAATTCCTGTTTCAATTCCGCTACCTTCAAATCCGCAAGGCGCACTTTTCTTGAACACATTTTGTCTTTGACGAGGTACAGTCTGTTTTACACGAAAAGTTATCAGTTTGTTAAAAATTCACTTCGCGAATTCTTTTCCACGGGCCACCAGTCTATTGTCTGTTTCACGCGAAGAGGTATCAGTTTATATTCCCACGCACAATTGTCCACTTCGCGAAAACCGGGCCACTGTCTATTTTCTGTTTCACGCGAACAGCGTATCAGTTTATATTCCCACGCACAATTGTCCACTTCGCGAAAACCGGGCCACTGTCTATTTTGGGCGTACAGAAAGGTCTATCAATTTATTTTTCTGACTATCCACTCCACGATCACTTGTTTATTTTCAAAATCTCACTTCCGACACCAATTGTAACGTAAATAAACTTAACTTGGTTTAAATAATTTATTTCACACTTAATCTACAACTTAATTTATATTACTACGCCACTGTATAGCTCGATGGTATGGGCTCGTTCAGACTGTTTACTCCCTCTTGAGGGCTGTCTATTTATCTCCGATACAGCATTCTCGATGTTTCGAATTCGGACGGTTGGCGACTAGCATATTCCATTTGTTTCCAATATTGACCGTTGTTTTTTCGCGGCAGAGCGACTGGATGGTTCTCGAATATCTCCGGGGATGATCTCATCGCTGTCGATGGCAACACGTGAGGCGACAGGTCCGGCCTAGGTTCGTTACAATAACATCGTCTTTCTTATTTGACTCTTGTGTCGCCAACCGTTTGAGAGAGTTTCCAAAAAAGTGTGTTGCTGATGAAATTTTCCCTTTTTTTTTCCATGATTCTTGTGCTACATGTTCACTTGCAGGATCGTTGTACCTCTTCTGCTGTTTTGTCAGGTTTGATTTCGGAATGTTCAATTTGAATTCTTTGTGAGTAGCTAAAACATTTTCTCTGGCCTTTCTCAAAAATCTAGAGCACTTCATATTCCTCTCGCCACCAATAATGTTTTTCTTGAAATTTCCGAAATAATTTTCCACATAAGTATTTGTGATATGTTTCACATTCGTTCGTTTTTTCAGAATTATTCCAGTCCATAAAGAGCAGAATGGCATATATTTCAATAATATCCAAAAACTTTTCGCTTTGGTATATATTTTTGTCCGCGGATTCTACAGGATTTACCACTTCCTCTGCTACTTTAATTTTGATCAGTAAATCACAGAAATGTTTATAGAAAAGACTCATTTTATGTAAACCTGTGTTTTTTTCTTCGCCATTACATTTTTTGTTTTCGTCGATTTTCAAGGAATCCAGAAGATAAGTACTGTTTTTCATGCCATTTTCCTTTCCTACTTCCAATGATTCAGCAAGTTTTTTCTCTACTGCTACATTCTTGAATTGACTGATGAGCAGAACAGCAATATTCCAGAACCAATTTTCCAGTTCAATAAGGTTATTTGAGTTGATTGCATAGGCCATTAAATCTTTATAAAACGATCTCACCTCAAAGTTTGAAAAACATTCGTCGATATCTTTGCTAAAATTTTTCATGAGATGTGCGCTGCAAAGATGAATTGTTATTAAGTCTTTGGAAATATCGTTTTCCCGCTGATTAGTTATTTCATAGGTCTTCTCGATATATTCCGATAGAGTTAATCTATTACATGCTTTGCAAATTGCATGTATATTTGCGAAACTGAAATCTGTCACAACAGATCCGAATACGGGCCACTTGTTTTGTTCTTCGCAGAAAGTCCGGAAATCGTTAAATATTTTATAAATCGTTTTAGCGTAGTGAGTTCCTGAAATCATTTCAAAAATTGGGAAAATGCGCCCTGTACAAATGGGTAGCACAGCTGAATATAAAAATACTCTTTTAGACGTTTCTATCGGTTTTCTGACTATGCTACCGGTGGCATCGAAGAAAATCGTAGGTAAGAGTCCGCCTTCTCTGCTCTTCTCGACAACTTCTAGTTGTTCCTTACTAAACATTTTCACGTTGAAGGGTACACAAATTTCTTGAATGTAATCGCTGTGTTCCTTTTGCATTTTCACTAAATCCATGATATCATTCTTATCTCTGTCCCACTGAGCTATTGATTCGGATTTTATTTTGCGAATGGTACAGTCAGATTTGATTTCTTGAAAATTTCCAAATTGCACAATGTCTTCATTTGCTTTGATAATACATTTCATCTTGTATTCAGAAGGTTTTTTATGAAGGATATGTTTTTTTACCAGTTCACGTTCCACTACTCTTACGCAAGATGTCATAATAATAATAATAATAATAGTTTTTATTGATAGTAAGTGAGACAATTCATACATGAAATGTGATTCTAGTACTATCAAAGGGCAGAGTTTAGCGTTTACCCATGTGTTAGATGGGTAAGTACTTTCTTACACTCAACCTTTATACGATTGGGATGGCAGAAATCCACCGAAGTTGAATAAACATTAAGATGCCTAGAAACCCTGGTGTATGTACTGATTCGATTTTGTTTAGACTTTTTAGTAGAGATTTTCGCGGGCTACTTCAAATTTTTCACAATAGATGGTGACAAATTGACATAGTTCAACGAATTGGATCTGTTTGGCCATTACAAAATGCATTCGCCAACCTTAGGCAACCTTGGAAAATTTGAATGCTATTCAATCCGATTGAGGTTATGATTTGTGAATTGTTGGGCGTGTTTTTTAATTCACCAAACTGGTGTGGTGGAAGAGTGGTGGGTCCACCAAGTCGTTTTTATATTATTGTTGTGGAAGTGGTGGACGAACCATTTTCGTTTTTTAATTCAACAAGTTGGTCCACCAATTCTTAAATTTTCCACCGGCTGGAAAGGTTGGTGAGTTTGGTGGATGGATTATTAGTTAGGTTATGTTTATGATCGCAGAGCCACAAACAAAACAAGTTTTGTGCGCAGCCAGAGCCTTGTGTATGATTATCTGCGTGACTCTAAAATTATGGCTCAATCTGAAATCATTCAGTTATTTCAAGTTAACTTGGAGGTTGAAGGCAAAATTGTTTCTGCCGAGTTAACTGCAGAGGAGATAGAAATAATTTCTAATGGTAATTATTTCAACCTTAAAAAAACCTTCACCATCAATTGATTTTACAGATGCAAATGAATACCTGAAAAATTCGAAGAAGCAAAAAAAAAGGGGAGTTCAAACGAAACTTGACAGCCGGAAGGATCCGGAGAATCTAAAAAAAAGTGGGACTCAAATGCTACAAAACTTCTTATCTCACTAAGGCTCCAAAAAGAGGAAACTTTCTGTAATCCTAAGTGTAAGAAAACTAAACTATGGCACGACATTTCTTTGAGTATGAGAAAAAAAAATTATCTATTTTCTGGGAATTAATGCCATGCTAAATATAGGAATCTGATTCAAACCTATAAAAATAATAAGGACAAAAGATTGAAAAGCACAGGAGAATCCAAAATATCTTGGGAGTATTTTGAACAGTTTGATCAAGTTTTGGGCTATAAACTCTCGACTGTTCCTACAGAAAATCTCCTTTCAACAAGTATGGAAATCGATGCTGAATCTACGGAAGAGGTAATACCAAGTAAAGAAAACAAATGCTCAGATATGAATAAGCCAGATAAGAGTAAGGAGAAAAAACTTTCGGTTAGTCAATAGATAGATAGATAGATAGATAGATAGATAGATAGATAGATAGATAGATAGATAGATGTTTATTAACTACGGTATATGAGGATACATTAGTAGCAAGTCAGTAGTACAGAGTGATAATAAAAACAGCAGATCTGCGCAAAGATCCTTTAGAACATTAGAAATAAAAAAGAAAAATATATATATATATATATAAACAGTTAATGTACAACATTGAGTAAAATAGATCTGATATATAAACACACAAACGTACATACATACAGACTTAATAATAGGTACATATTAGAAATGTTATAGAAATTCAAGCACTGAGGTTAAGGCAACATATTCCTCTGTACTATAAAAACATTTTTTAATTAAATATTCCATGATTTGTTTTTTGAACATTGGCAAGGGTAAATTCCTGGTAGTGAACGGTAAGATATTGTAAAGGTTGACATCGAGTGAGTTCTTTGAGGATTTCTGTAAATTAAACCGGTAAGGTCTCAATAGGTTAGCCCCACGGGTGTTATACTCGTGAAAATGGGAGTTGGTCGGAAAACCGTCTTTATGTTTATGTATTTCCAAGAGAGTATGGTATATGAAAATAGATGGTAATGGCATGATGCCCAAATTTATGAAGAGGGGCCTACATGAATCTCGGTAACCTGCATTCGAAATTGTTCTAATTGCGCGTTTTTGGAGCGTGAAAACTTTTGTAGCATTGGAGGAGTTGCCCCAGAGCAGAGTTCCATAGCTAGCATGGGAATGAAAAAATGCATAGTACGCCGAGAGAAGCGTTTCCAAGCTTACAAAGTTTCTCAATTGCCTGAGTAAGAAAATATATTTTGAGAGTTTCTGACTCAGTGCTTCTATGTGGGTGCCCAATTCAAACTGTCATCAAGTGTAATTCACAATAAGTTGACGGTTTTTCCCACTGAGATGTTATGATTAGTTGAAAATATGATTTGTTGGGCTTTTCCTTGATTGAGTTTCAGTAGATTGGAGTTAAACCACAATTCAGCTTGTTTTTCGGCATGTGACATGGAGGCAAGCAGAGTCTGGCAGTTCTTGTCAGAGATAAATAGATGTGTCATCGGCATAGATGACACATTTGTAGGGTTGTAGTTCATAGAAGAGGTCATTGATATAGACAATAAACAGAAGAGGCCCCAGAACGGATCCTTGGGGAACACCAAATTCAATTGGCTGTAGATCAGATGTTCTGTTATTGCCCAGATCAACAAGCTGTTTTCTGTTCGTCAGATAGGATGAAAAGAGTGAGAGTGCCAGACCTCTAACTCCATATTCTTCCAGTTTATGTGACATATTAATATGAGAGACACAGTCGAACGCTTTACTCAAGTCACACAGTGTTGCAGAGCTGTGATGACCCTTTTCAAATCCGTCGACTATGTCCCTCACAACTCGTGCTACCGCTTGAACAGTGGAGCATGATTTTCGGAAACCGTATTGGTCCGAGTTAAGAAGATTGTTCTCCTCAAAATAAAGTTCAAGCCGTTTTTGAGAATAATTTCGAAAATTTTACCAAAATGGGAACGATAGAAATGGGTCGATAGTTTTCAGCTTGATTTTGGTCACCTTTTTAAAACAGGGATGACTTTGCTGATTTTAAATTCATCAGGAAAAGATCCTTCGCTGATACAAGTATTGAAGATAGACGTCAGTGGATCAACCAAATATGTACAGGTTTCTTTTATGATTTTGCTGTTTAGATTGTATACATCAAGGCAATAGGAGTTTTCAGCTCATGTATAGCATTAAAAACTTCGGATGGAGTGATGGGTTCAAAAAAAAGACCCGGGTGAGGTAGGTTTGAGTTTATTGTCCAGTGATTTTAGAGAAAGGGTATTAGCATTGAGTGGGAGTTGACTTATTATGGTTTCGGCAATGGTGGTAAAGTATGAGTTGAATTGCTGTGAGAGATCGCGTCGGATTTTACATGAGATGCTGGTTTACTTTTTCAAAATTGATCAGCCGCCAGCTATCTCTGATTTTATTATCAGATTGGTTGATAAAATTATCGCATGATTTTTTTTAGATTCGATAATGGCCTTTTGATATTTATTGTTGATCATTTTGAAAGCTTGCTTATGAACGGGATCATTTGTTGCATCGCAAATTATCTTTACCGCACGTACCGTATCCCTTAATTTTCTCAGATCGTCATTGAACCACCTGAGAGGGTATTTGAGTGCAAATTCAGAGGATATTTTTTTGAGAGGAAAATGTTCCTCTACTAGACGACAGTATAGGTTTAAGAGGAAATCCACCTTGTTTTTTGAGGAGTTTGACGAGTAGAATGTGTTCCAGTTAACTGTATGTAACGAGGCTCGAAGGCAAGTATTCCCTGGCTGGTTATATGCCTCCAGAAATACGGGGCACTTTTTTGTCTCTCGGAATTTTTAAGACTCAGTATCTGGCGTAGTGGTCGGAAAGACAGGGATCGATTACGCCAGTCTGATAGCACGATTCATCTAAATTTGTTAAAATATTGTCAATGCAGCTGCTAGAGCCATTTACAATCCTAGTAAACTCAGCAATAGTTGAATGTAGGCCAAAGGAGTTTATTAGACAGATCAAATTACTGAGATCAGTGGATGTTCTCAGGAAATTGATATTGAAATCACCCAGTAGAATGATTTTTACAAATTTTTCGAGATAGAGATCAGAAGTTCTTCTAATTTGTGAAAAAAAATGGTACAGTCATTTATACAAGCTGATCTATATATTGTGATAACGGCAATTTTAGAAGTGCTGAGTTCAATGCCACACACTTCGATGTCACGCTCAATACAATAATCCCTAAGTGAAGAGGTTTGAATTCAATGTTATCAGTACAAATATAGCTACACCACCGTGTATATGGTTGGCTCTACTGAAATATGTTGCCAAATTATAGCCAGGAATATTACAGAATTGTAGACAATCCTCATTTAACCAGTGCTCGGAAAACAAAGAACACTAAAGTTATTATTACAGTCTAGAAAAATAGAAAGTTTGTACAGTTTGTTCGAAAGTTTACATACATTCAAATGAAAAATACTCACTTCGTCAGAATTAATTAATTTACAGATCTTACTGCTGTACCTATGATGTTTCGGGTGGTACTCTCCTTTTGAGAAAAACCGTCTAACATGAGCACCCATGGGCCAGACAGATTCATCCCAGGCTTTTCGAGGTTGCATTGGTTTATGCATACCGTGAAGGACGAGTAGAGCTGTGGAAACATTGAATTAATTTTTCGATTTTAGCTTCGGGAAAAGAGCCCTTTATATCACGAAGAAGTTCTTCAGTTGTTGTCGAAGGTGTCAGTTTATAGACATGCAGCAAGCAAGTTTTGTTGATTCCTGCTGTCGAACAGTTCGGCGATTTTCCTACAATAGGTTTATTAGTGCCACGATATGATTTTTCTTCCTTTGGGAAAGTTTTTCCATTCTTCAGCGGGGTCACTTCATGCAATGCAGAAGAAACCTGATCGCGAGTTATGAACTGTGTTTCTTCTGTAGCTGTAGCTTTGACAGAATTAGCTTTAGTAGTTTTCATCTTTTTCTTACTATGGGACACGTGTTTCCATTCATCGGCACCGATGTCAGGATTTACATGAGTTGGTGCTGCATGGTTACCGTCAGAGATGGTGTGGACTGCACTGGGACGAGTAACTTTGGTACCTTCAGTGTTTGTATGAGAAGCGTGGCTTTCCAGAACATCAATCTTGAAATTCATGAGTTTGATCCTTTCAGACATATGTTCAACTATTTGTCTTAGTAGTATTACTTCTTTCCGTAATTCACAACATGTCTGCCTTGAGCAATTTTCACTACCCAAGACTGTCACTACCGACGAAATGGACGAGTCCAAATTTTCGCTTTCAGGTTGGCCTTCACGTTCAGCCACCGATTTAGAACATTTTACACAGGTCAAAATCATACCTTTGTCATCCATGGATATCCGATTTCCACATTTAATATGTAATGGAAGCTGACACAGTTCACAAGCACTACTAATTTTCAATTTATCGTTGCAGTTGCTGCAGTTTTTAAGAGATTCCTTTGGAGCAGCTGTTAACACCTGCTTATCGTTCACCATGATTTCTAATACCTGTATGAAAAAAATAAATCAAGAGCTACCCGTGATGAAAAAGATGATATGAGATGGGAAGAAAAAAAAGTTTTAAAAGAAAAAGAAATTCAGGCCATCAATAATCTTGCTGATGCTATCAGGGGGACATTAAAAGAAAAAGGACCCCTTCAGATTCTGATGAATGATATTTAAAATACCCAATTGTATTTTGGTTTGGAAGAGTTTTTGTTTTGTATGTTATCCCAAAAGAAATACTTATTTTATGTTAGTGACCTCATATTTTTTATATATTAGACTTATTCTGAGTGATATTTTGCCAATAGGTACCCAATTTTGCTTTGTCCGTGAAGAATTTTTTTATTTTAGTTTTTAGAGAAAAAAACTTTATATGTTATGATCTCATTTTTTTAATGAAGAACTTATTTATTTTATTTATTTATACTAAATAAACATTTAATGTAATGTACTCATTATATGATTTCTTTTCGCATTGGCAGTCGTAGGTATATTTTCCAGCAAAGGTTGCTCTTCATCATCTTCCTCCTCAGTATCACTTGGATCGTACTCAACATTTTTTTTTATACCAATATTGTGCAATATACATTATATATTTTAAATTTGATAAATTATTGGTATTCGAATATTTTAATATCCTCCACATTCCTTTCAATCTGCCAAAGGCCTGTTCTATAACTACCCTAGTGCTGCTTAAAGTTTTATTAAATTTCTTTTCTTGTCTAGATAAGTGCCCATTGTCTTTGAATGGCACCATAATAAAGTTATCCAAAGGATAAGCACTATCTCCCAAAAGATGGAAGTCTCCAGGTAAAAGATTATTGATCAATTTTTCATAAATAGGAGAATTTCTCCATACACGTGCATCATGCACAGACCCTGGCCAGCCACAATAAACATCAATAAACTCCATTTTTGAGTTGCAAATGCCCTAAAAAAAACAACAATTATTTAAAAACTAACAAAATAAAAATAAAACCTGGAGGTGGATGGAATGGAACCCCTTCCTATTATAGAAGGAATTGTCTCCTTTTGGTCCTGGGATAGGTATGTGTTCCATCAACAGAACCAACGACATTTGGAAAGGATTTATTTTGTCTCAAGTTATTGAAATCCTGTATTGTTCTTCTCAATTCGTCACCTTGTGGCCAATAAATATATTTATTTTTGAATGTGCAGATTTTTTTCACAGTTTGCATAAAAATTGTATGTGCATGTCCTCTACTAAATCCAAATCTATCAGCCACACTTCTGAAACATTCCTGGTTTCCCAGTACCCATAAGGTCATGAGAAATGCTTCTGCAGGCTGTACTGGGGGCCTTCCAACATGGGATGTAATTGGGTCAAAATTAAATTCTATCAGAATTTCTTCAACATAGACTTTGAAAATCGAAAATGAGATTTGAAATCCTGTCACTGTATCTCGGAACTATTGCTTTAAAATAATTGGCCATTTTTACGTGTTTTTCTGGGCTATCATAAAATCCCAAAATTAGTTCATCGTCGGATGAACTTGATTCAGATGAGGAAGATGATTTAGAACATTGTTTTACTAATAACATTGAAGAATACATTTCAACAAAAATAGTAGTCACGTTTATATTTGATCCTATTTTATTTTGATTTAACCTCAAACTGCAAATGTCAGTTGTAAAGTGATTCCAACACAATATACCACCAAGTCGTTTTTATATTACTGGTTGAAATGAGGTGAATTTCATGAAAAATGACGTTTTCTGGTCCACCATTCATTCACCATACTCCAGCTCAACCACACCAGTTTGGTGAATTAAAAAACACGCCCGTTATTTCTGCAAAACTCAGTTATAATTACCAATGTTTTGTAATCATTGAAATGAAACGTGTTTGTATCAGTCACAGGCTGTCGATTTTTTGCCGCACCAATGCAGGTGAGTGAAAATGCACACATTTTAAAAGTTTATAAAATCAATAAGTGAGACTTTTTCTCCAATAATTTTCCATACCTAATTCTAAGGATTTTGTTTGCACTTCAAATGAATTAACGACAGAGTTCAGAATGTGTTGATGTGATTCCATTTTCGAAGTAGTGTTCTGGAGTTCAAATCGAAGCCTGGTCCTAAAAGTTTCGGTTGTTACATATAGTTTGATTTTTGGATACATTTATAGTCTCCAACGATTTTCACAATTTTGGGTTACCTACTTGCACAATCTCTCACTGAGCACAAACTTTGTGCTCCCAATTACTTCAGGAGATACGACGACCTTTCCTATGTCAATAAAGGTATTTTTTTAACTCAAATTTAACGTTCAAAGTCATAGGATTCTGGACACCAATACGATGTGTCTTCCAACTTATGGAGGCTATGAATACAAACATAACTTAAACGTATGAAAATACCTTGTGAAAAATGATCGAAATATTAGCCCCAAAGAAGCAACCCATATTGATTATATCCTCATTTGCAATTGCTGAATAGATCAACATTTCATGTAATAATGCTTATAAATACCTCAATTAATTATCAAAATCTCACAATACCCTTTCAAATAAACAAGATTCATTGATTGTAGGAAGAAAATTTGCTTTATGACTATCCACGACTGCGTGTCACCATGATTTCCAAGTGGAAAATAATAAATTAGCATTCATAGCACTTTCTCAGAAATTTTAAATGTTATTCCTTAGTAGTTTGAGAGAGTTGAATTTGAGTGACTGTTCGTAAGTTGGAAAATCTAGCGAGCAACATGATACACTGAAAAAAGTGAAAAAAATTTATGAAAGAGGGGAGCGAATAGTCTTAATGAAAAAAATAAATAAACAATTGGTTTCCTCTGAACACAAGAGTTTCGAGAATGTTTGGTTTCTTCTTTCATCTCAAAAATAATTTTCATGGCACCGCCTTTGTAATCAATTGATTTTGGGGCATTCAATTTAATTTCCAAACTAAGAATGATAATGACATTAAATATAGGTATAGACAACATATTTTTCACCAAGAATATTTATTGATGATTTTTCCAAACCATTTTTTCTCTTTATTCCCAAACAACACACACTAGTTATATTTTATTGAACCTATTTAAATAGTGTTTTATTATTAATATTTCCAGTTCGGAGCCACTCCAAGACAACCATTGGATTCCAGAACCAGTTTCAGAAAAGGCTAGCATGAGCAAACCAAACCAAATTCTTGAACACTCAAGGCAATACTTCATGTCATGTGAAGAATTCCACAAAGACCTTTCCAAAATGTTGATGTGTTGTTATTCAGTCAGAATGAATGATTTTGCTCAGAAGCTTTGCAGGCTATGCTACAGCGAGACAGAGATGTGGCAAAGCTTTTTATTCGAAAAATGAGCTACATCTGAAAAAAAAACAACCTTTGGACATATATTTTTGGGAAAAATCAATAAAATGAGATGTAAAATAATAATAATTTTTTATTGAACCACAGAAACATAAATAATATTAATCTATTACATATATAATAAACTGAAATAAATATTTCAATGTGATTTGTATCAGAATTCAATAGTAATGATGAAAGGGTAATGCATCAAGGTCATTTAAATTTATTTTGAATTACTTTTACCCAAGATCATATTAAAAATGTTGGGAAAATCTGTAGAGAGCCCGAACCTCTTGCAATTCAACAGGAGGGGCTTCCATTTCATTTCCAATGCATTTTAATATAATATTTTATTATATATTATAGATATTTTTTGTAGTTTTTCAGAATACCTGTAAAAATGTATTTCAATATTAATCACAACTTTTTGCTGAAATTTTACATTGAATATTTAATTGGACAAAACGACAGTTTCCTTTGGCGGATTGTATCCAAAACATGATTAATCCCTATGGATAATATATATTTGAAATGAAAATGATTATTTAAAAAAAAAGGAACATCATATAATTTTTCAGTGATATCTCAAAGTTAATAAGAAGTAATTGAAGTAAATTGTGCTTCTCGTTTCATTGTAATTCAATAACAGAGTCATTAAAAATTATGAATTACAAATTTAGATTATATTCAACTTTGCATTAATTCAAAAAGCCCTATTTAGCAGACCAGTGTGAAGTTATGGCCATTTTCTAGCGCCGTTTTATCTGGCGCAAAATGATCAGTGACGTCAGGGTGATTCAAAATTCCTTCGAATTTTCAACCAAATCGAATGGCTGAAGACTTGGAATTGCAATGGGAATTCAATTTAACAGAAAAGGGCCCGAAAACAACAAATGAAAAAACTTAAGAATGATATACCAAGATATATTTGATATGCTTTTTAGATTAAAATTCATAATGCACCCTCAAATATGTTTAGCCAAGTGGATATTTCGAATATGTACTACTGAAAGGCTATATATAATGTTTCTTGATCATGTTTTTGGGTAACCTTTCACAGTCTGAAAATGGAAATATAATCAGGAAAATCAGTTGAAAAAGTGAAAAAGACTGCAAGAAAAAATCCAAATTATTAAAACAATTAAAGGAGATTTAGAAAATTTTAAAGAGCGAGGGCAGATATAGTCCCGAAAGCGTCAATCAAAAACTATATAGAAAGTATCTTTGAATTTTACTATTTTTATAGGCATATTAAAGGGAACGAAAAGTTACTGACAAATCGAATCATTTTTTCTATTGGAAATATAATTTGGTGAACGCAGTAACTTATCGGGGTGAACTAATTAGTTTGCCCTTTCTACACTTGTATAGATTTTTCTGATTATATTTTCATTTTCAGACTGTGGAAGGTTACCCAAAAAACATGTCAAGAAACGTTGTTCCTTCACAAAAAAACACATTCATTCAATGCTATATTAATGATTTACCAAGAGATGATTGATTTGCAGGCCGGCAAAGAGATAGTTTATACTTGTCGATATTTCAAAAAAAAACATAAAATATTTAGTTAAATTCAGTTTTAGTATATGTGTTACTGGAAGGCTATATAATGATATACCAAAGAGATTATTTGTATCGAAAAAAATCATGACCCACCCTCAAAAATGTTTAGCCAGGTTCATCAATCATCCATTGGTATATCTTTATATAACATAATATCAAGTTTTCCATTTGTTTTCGACATTTTCTGTTAAATTGAATTCCCATTGCAATTTCAAATCTTCAGCCATTTTATCTTCTTTCCTCTTCTGAATAAACTGTTCAATTTTCTTGATCTGTAAAGAAAAATAAAATAAGTTTGCAAGAATGATCTTACTACCCAAATACATAAAAAAGTTATGAAACTCTTCCAAAATTGGTCTTTTATACAAACTGTTCAGAAGTTTTTCTTAAATTCATGATAATTCCTCTCTTATCCAATAGCTATGGAAATGAAGAGAATTAACAGAAAATACCACTAACTCCAACTCCAATCGAAGAAATATTGAGGACTAGATAAAATCATATAGAGTCAAAGGCTGAATTTCAGCGTTGGTAAAGAAAGCAATTTTATGCTTTGAAAATTTT
The DNA here is from genome assembly GCA_018342105.1 of Gonioctena quinquepunctata. Classification (NCBI taxonomy): domain Eukaryota; kingdom Metazoa; phylum Arthropoda; class Insecta; order Coleoptera; family Chrysomelidae; genus Gonioctena; species Gonioctena quinquepunctata. Next base: position 163,290 of record JAFIRS010002988.1, read on the forward strand.
TGAATATAATGATCCCTGATATTTTCCTCTTTCTGTTGCTGGTTTTATCGGAACATTTACAAAACCATTATGATGTAGTGGGACTATATATATATATATATATATATATATATATATATATATATATATATAAAAAATCGAATTTGAATCTCACCTTAGTAAGTTAACATTTATAATATAATTCTTTATTCTGAAACCATGCATTTGTAGTCGTCCTGAGGAAGGCAATAAACGTTGCCGATAGCTCGACGTGTTCCAAAGAGTATTTCTAATCTAATCTAATGTTATAAGAGTAAATTTGCGATTGCTGCTGTCCCAAAGAATTTCTCAGACTTTTATATATATATATATATATATATATATATATATGTTATATCTCACTTTTCACTGAAGACTTTTTAAAAACAATTACTACTTCAAAAAGGAGTATAGTAGACTCCTTTGGACTTTATTTGGAAAATATAATAATACAACTAAAACTACACGACTGAGTGTCTGAAAACAACTAGTCGTTAATGATGCCTCGCAGGGCTATTTATAATATTAGAACAATGGTGACGCTGCTTAGATCAGAAATATTATCCTGTAGTCAGTCTCTGAGAACGGACGTGATCCCTGGGATGATAGCAAGTCAGCAGTTTCCTGGAAAGGTAACCTGATACTCCTGGGATGGCCACTGGTTTATCTTGCATATAACAGCTCCCTCCATAAAGAAAAAAAGTTGATGCCATGCAGCAGCTTTTAGGATTGTAGAGGTGATCATCGCTCGCCTTCAGATCGATGGATTCTTCCTGCATTTCTTCACGAAGGATTGGTCTTCTTCTTGGGAAAATGCTGGAGATTCTTCTCAATGGTTTGAATGGTCTTGCGGTGGAGGGGTGAATCGTCAGGTCCTGTCAGAGCCAGTCTTGTCGTTCTCTTTCTACACTTGCAGAATAGGTAGAAGTGCCAACAGGGATAAGGCGAGTGAGATGGTGAAGAAGGTGAACCATGATATGTTCTTTCGACGAAAGGTTGTTGAATCAGGTCATCTAGGCTTTTTGAATATGAGTCCAGCTTGTGTTTGCAGCGTCCAAGTCATCAATATTCAGATCGTTCAATTTGAGGGGGTTCAGTCTCGGCAGTTTCGATTTTCAGGAATATCCACACAACACTTTCGTATGGTATTACAACTGGATGTTGCGTGGGTGGCGTCGATGTTTTCGATGCTTGGGAACTTGCCTGGATCTTTGTTATTCCAATAACGCACTACATTCAATCTGGGGTTTCACGATTGAATTCTTATAAATAATTTCAGTCTTAGTGTTCATATTGGGACAATTCGGTCACTTGTAAGGTTCAGAAAGGATCACTAGCCATAGATTGGTTTGAGTTTTTTGAATGTTATAACCCTTTGGGTAAAAAAAACAAAGAACGCGTTTTTGGGGAAATTTTTTTTTTTAAAAATTTTTAAAATTTTGGGCTTCACAAAGGAGTTATAGTTAATTTGGGTATCGAACATATGGTTTTAAAAAATTTAGTTCTATGGCGGTTTACCCTTTTTCAAGTCTTCACAGGTATGAACATTAAAGAATCATCATCTTTGGATGAATTTTTTTGAAATGAGAGAATGGAGGGCCCCATTATCATATATTGGTTGGGGACAGTTGGACAGGGGGTTTTTTTGGGTTCTGTAAGAGGAATTTTTTTGGATAAAGACTAAGTTGAATTTGGTTTGGACGCTTCAATTCTAGATTTCAAGGTTGTGCTATTTTGGAAAGTTTTGGTTGGGGGGAAGATTGTTTTTTCCTAGGTTTTAGAAATTCCTGAAATTTTTAAACAAATGGTGGTGTAATGATTGAAGAATGAATTATATTCAAAGCAAAAATAATTGAATCAACATATCATCAATATTTTTTTGAGGAATAAAGCTTTTATTAGTTTTCGGATATTTATAAATTTCAGTTTTTTTTCAACGTGGGGGTAATTCAGCTCCATGATTGAAGTTCTATAATTTTAATATCGCATTGAAAGTCTTTTCGACTTGCAATTTCGAGTGGTGGTAT